>CAUYON010133375.1:0-47873 GCA_963573935.1 Arctocebus calabarensis
TTCCTGAGTAGCTGGGACTACAGGCGCCCGCCACGATGCCCAGCTATTTTTTTGTTGCAGTTTGGCCAGGGCCAGGCTTGAACCTGCCACTCTCGGTATATGGTGCTGACGCCCTACTCACTGAGCCACAGGCGCCACCCCAAGGTAATATTTTTTTAGACTACTAAAATTTATTTTTAAGAACTTAGAAAAGGGAAATTTTTGGATTTAATATAATTATAATTGCTTTCTAAACTGCTAAGTTTAAAAATGATCATATATGGTCATTTTTGTAAATATTCCTTACATAGACAATAAGATAGTTATTCTTTATTCTTTTCAAGAGTTCAGAAGTTTTTTGGTTAGGTAAAAGGCTTATTGTTTTATTCATATTATTTGTATCTTAACTACCTTTTTTAATCTGTGTGATTTAGTTACAGAAACTTTTTAAATCTCATGATTTTTGGCTTTGTTAATTTCTCCTTAAAATTCTTTTGATTTCCCCTCCCATATATGTTAGCTACATATAAGTATGTAGGCATACAATTAGATCTTCTAACTATTTCATTTATCATTAAACTATGTCCCTCTTCATCACTATAAATACTTTTTTCTTAAATTCTATTTTGGTGGTTATGATGACCGCTTGCTATTTGTCTCTCACATTGTCTTTTATTTTCCCATATTCAGCATTTATATGTACTGTTTTATTTTGGGGCATGTCTCTTATAAATAGCAGAATGCTTCCACTTCAGTACAGACTCCAGTCTGGACACTGTTCTGTCTCCAGTATTCAATTTGTTTATTGATTGATTTTTTTATTTCAAAGTATTACAGAGGTACAAATATTTATCAATTATTATTATTGATAATTCTTAGTCTTCTTTCTATTGTTTTATTTTTCATTTCCTATTTTCTGTGCTGCTTCTTTGCTTTTGACTGTTTTCCTTTCCTCCTTTTATTGCATCAATCCTGCTTATTCCTACCTTTCCTCCCTTCCCCTCTTTTTTCATTTTGTAGTTTGAATGTTATTAATATTTATTCCTTTTATGCTCTCTTTAACACACACGTCTAGCAGAGTAATTCAGTACCTTTGCTATCTTTCAAACAATACAAGAGATGTTGTTATTTAATTCCAACTTCGAAAAGGCTTTGAGTTTTGATAAAATGTTACATTTTTATGGCTTTGTCATTTCTTATATGTGTCAAAGCAATAGTGAACATCCATCTTTATGTAAATGTGCAGTTGAGACTTCAGACTGAACATTTAAAAACAAAACTTGTTTTCATCTCCCTGCAAATGTTCTAAGTTCTAATGAAAGTTCTTTTACTTATACACGTACACATACACACATGACTGTCTGTGTGTATCCAGACATGTCATATGAAAAATAGTATTAACAGTGGCTGGATACTTTTTGTTTTAGCTTTGCTGACACTTGCCATCTTTGTTTAATTCTGCTTCTAAGTCATTTTTCGTATCTATAGTCATACCACCATCCCTTATGCACTCTCAATTAGATTATTATAATTAATTATATCCTGTTTCCACATCCTGTCACGCCTTGATATTCCAGCCTTCAGTCCATGTTGGAGTTATCTTCATGCACATTTTGGATTCTCTCAACAACTTTGAGTGATTTTTTTTGTCAGCATAGTATTCAAATAATATCTCTCAACTAATGGTAGTCATCATTTCTTGTATATCTTCACACACCTAGTTCTCCAACTATATTATTTAATGATCATTTCCAAAATTAGAAGGCACTTTTAGAATATCATACTGAACAACAATTCTTTCTGTGTCATGTTCAGGTTAGTAGTTTGTTCATATATATATATCCTGCACTATATTTTAAGTTTGTGCAGGGCAGGAGCCATATCTATTCATTTGGGTATTCTAGGGGACTGAGCCTATTTAATATGCTCAACATATACTTAAGAATTAAAACTGGCCCAGATTGGGAATCACATCAAAATTAACCAGATCAGTTTCATTAAGACTAACATGTACTTGAAATTTTATTGAATTTCTGGCAGGAGCACTTAAATTGTGATAGGCTGTTTTAAATAAAATAACTTAACTGAACAATAAAAAAAAAAAGAAAAGAAAAAGAAAAATTGAGACCCCCCAAAAGTGATGGAACTTATTCAAGATCAAACAATTACCATACATGCCCAAATAAAAGGCAAAGCTCCCTACTTGATCTCTCAGACAGGAGTCACTTCATATTCTAGTTTTTTTAAAGTCTCTCATGCTACAGGATTTTCTGACTTTATTTTAGCTGCAAGTTACTATTTGGGGAAAATATTAGCTAAAAACAAACTTAATTTTAAAAATGCCTCTCTTTACTATGGGCAGGTGTCCCCTGAAAGAATCAATTTTAAAATATAATCAAAAGAAAAAAGTTAACCCAGACTTAGGAATTTTTCTTAGCAACTTAACCTCACATTTTCAAGTTTAAGATGTTATTGGCGATAAGAATTTTAAAGGTAATTTAACAGAGAAATGAAGAGTGAATAAATAGGTACTTGAGTTTGGGGTAAAACATATAGTTATGATCTCACAAATGGATTTTTAAAGCTACCCTGAAATGAATATAATCTGGTCTAGAATACTGGGAGTGGATAACTCAAAAATAAAATGTATCTAAGTGATAAAGAAGACATGGGCAAGAAAAGGTGAAAGAAAAATTGTACCACAAAATTTGAGAGAAAACAATTATGTATTAATATCCATGTATATGATTTAAACATGTAAACATAACAAAATTAATAAATAAAATATAAGTAGACATTTCATCATTCCGCTATGGACATGTTCAAGTTGGCCCAAATACTTTTTATGTAACATATTTACTCATTTGGAGAATAGGCGGTAAGCTCACATTCAGGGATGCCCTGGATCTGGTCCTATGAAGAAGCTGAATTTACTTTTCCTAAATTTCTCTCCTCCCTGAGAATAAGCTCAAACCCCTCTCTTTGGACAGCATAGTCCTCAGCCAACATCCTACGTAGTACGCATGAGCAAATGCAGACTCATTCAAGATTGAGGACCCCAGGGAGCACACAGACCTATTTCCCCCATCCCATTGTGTTCAGGCAGGTTTAGAAGTCACAGGGCAGTTTACCTGCAGTTCTGGTGGAATGCCTGGATAGCCCTTCTCTCCTTTGGGGCCATGATGCCCCCGCTCTCCTCGAGGCCCCAGGTCACCTTTGTCACCTTTCTCACCTTTGGCCCCTTCATGTCCAGTGGCTCCATTATTGCCATTGTTTCCATGGTTTCCTTAAACAACCAGACAACATCACATGAGACAACTCAGTCGCTTTTCCTCACCATCT
Organism: Arctocebus calabarensis; assembly: GCA_963573935.1. Taxonomy (NCBI): domain Eukaryota; kingdom Metazoa; phylum Chordata; class Mammalia; order Primates; family Lorisidae; genus Arctocebus; species Arctocebus calabarensis. The sequence continues at coordinate 3,322 of CAUYON010133375.1, forward strand.
ATTTTTAGACAAACTGTCCAAACTCACTTGTAAGGGGATTATTTGAAACAAACCCAAATCCAGCCCAGGGGACTTCTTTTAAATGAGGCACTAGTCCCTGAAAATACCCTTTGCTACCCTAAGGATCCAAGGTCTATTTAGTCTGTAAAGCAAGGTGTGGATAAAATATTGTGTAGAAGACTAATTACCACATTATAATTCTTTTTTTTTGAGTCAGTCTCACTCTGTTGCCCATGCATTAGTATCTTGGCATCAGTGTAGCTCATAGCAACCTCAAACTCCTGAGTACAAGTGATCCTCCTGCCTCAGCTTTCCAAATAGCTAAGACCACAGGCACCCACCATGATGCCAGGCTAATTTTTCTATTTTTAGTAGAGATGGAATCTCACTGTTGCTCAGGTCCAACTTGAACTCCTGAGCTCAAGCAATCCTCCTGCTGTGGCCTCCCAGAGTATTAGGATTATAGATGTGAGCCACCATGCCCAGCTAATCACATTGTAATTTAAAATAACAAAGATTAAAAGCCTAAATATCCACCAACACTAGAAAGGCTAAAAGTTTTTAAATGGAATATTTTAGTAAACATAGGGTCATTTAAAAAATGATGCTGGGGAAAAATATTCAATGATACTGGATAGCAATCTATGATATTCTTGATTTTTAAAATCATGACTAAATAAGGATAGCATAATACTATTTTTATTTAGAAAAATGATGTATGTATTACATGCATAGAGGAGAAAGACTAGAATAAAGTACATAAAATATTTACAGCAGGTCTTCTCTAAACCAGTAAAATGTGAGTTTCAAGCCATTTTATAGATTTTTTTATTTCTTTGAAGTTTTCTACAAAGGTTAACAAATCACTTTCATAACTGAGGAAAAGTAAACTCTTTGACTAAAAAGTCATAATAATTTTGAAAGCAAAAGTGCAATAACAATCTTAACTCTGCACTTTGCCACTGAGAGGTAATCTCTACACCTCTTCCTTAATTGGATATTTGCTGGATTTCATACCCTTGTGCTATTTATTTTGTGTGCTACCTTTGATCAGGCATTACACCAGGCTTACAATCCTTCCAAATGGATGAACTTTGAATGTTGACAAGTTAACATGTTCAGTGATAAAACTGTTCCTAATAGGAAACATTAACCAAGGCCAGCCTGTCCTGTAGCCTCAGAAGAGCTAAGACCTTAGGAGATTTGAGAAGGGTCTAAATATCCCCCACTTGACGTCACTGCACCTGCTGGCTGTGGCCCTTGGTGGCCAGGTCAATAAAATAGCCCATAATCACAGTTCAAAGCCTGAGGATTTTCCAATTATAAATTTGGTTTTGTGAGAGAAGCTACTTAAAATTAGAAAAAAAAATCAAACCACATTTGACAAATATTACCACCAAAGGGGGTAAGTCAGAGAAGAGCAAGTGAACTTTGGCCAAACTCTGACACGCGGTCCTACCCCCAAAAAGTGACGTGAGGAGGAAGAGGACCAAAAGGAAGATAGGTCTGGGATAGACAGGCCAGGGATGCCCTTTCCTCTGCTGACCCAGGGTAGGAGCAGGCTCCCAGGACTCCTCTGAGCCTGGAGACTCCAGCACCGTAGAGATGGCCAACAGTGGGTCTAGAAGGGCCCAGGGTAGCTCCAGATCATCTCCGGGGCCACCATGAGGTACTGGAGCCAACAGATGTTTCCACGAGCCAGGAGCTGCTCAGGAGTCAAGTGAGAGGCAGCTGCATATGTGGGTGGAACCCTGACGCTGGGGCAAGGAAAGTTCAACCGAACCGACACTCACACAGAAGGACGCACAGCCCACTGAATGGTGCCATGAAGATGACTGCAACCAGACTGTAATGTCCCCTCCGCCCTGCCAGGCTTCGTGTGGCCTCTGAAATCAGATACCACTGCAGAAAGCACACTGTGGCAGAAATGAGGGAACTAAGACAGTGTCCCAATCAAGATCTCGTAGTTTCAGACTCTGTACTGGTGAACCTGGTGCCCAGGTGCCTAGAGCCCAGAGCTGAGGATAAAGACTGTGGAGTTCATACTGTTCCTCCTGCACTGGCCTGGCCCACTCCCCACCCAGCTCTCTTCCTGTTCAGTTCTCCATGCACACCCATTGCACACCCACACAGGGGATCCCGATGACTCAGGGGCGCCACTGCCTCCTCTTTCGGCACGGTCTGCAGTTGGATGGACGGCACATCTCCTCATCCTTACCTGGAATGCCAGGAGGGCCTGGGGGCCCAGGGGGGCCTTGGTAGCCTCGGAAGCTGTAGTCTCCATGACAACACTTGCTGCAGTCTGGGGGCAGCCCTCCGGTTGGTGGAGACTTGAAGAAAACAGAAAGAGAAGCTTCAGGGGAAAGTACTTGTCAACAAGGAGGATTTTTAAGTTTCCTCTGGCCTTGGCCCTTAGGTAAGTTTAACTCCGATCAACCCACATTGACATCAGAAAAGGTGGGATGGGGGAGAGAGACCCATGGCACAGGGTCAGGGACTAGCTCAGGTGAGTCAGTGATCCCAGGAAGAGCCCACAGGAAAGTCAGTGGAAGAGGACGGGTGGGATCTGGAGCAGGATAGCACTTCCAGAAAGTGCCCTCGTGCTGCTGCTGTGACAGCAGAGGAAGGACATCCTTCAGAAGGGAGCTTGCAGCCTTTCCTCGCCTCCCAACTACAAAGAGCCTTAGATGTGTCTAGGTGGAGTAAATGACCTCAAATGGCCAAGAATTATCCACTTCAGCTCATAATGTGCGTGATGGCGGGTTGAGAGCTGGATTAAGAGTTCTTGGAAACTGAATTGCAAACACTGGTTTTTCAAACAGTGACAACACTCTTACATGCCATAGGAAACTAGGGAAATAAAATACCATTTAGTCTAACATGTGTACAGTTATTTATTAATTTAAATTGGCAACTAAAATCGCATATGTTTATTATGCGTTGTTTTGAAATAGGAACGGATTGTAAAATGGCCAATCAAGCTAATTACGATACCCATTACCTCACACACTTCTAATCTTTTGTAGTGAGAACACTTAAAATCTACTCTCTTAGCAATTTTCAAGAACATAATACTTGTTAACTATAAGTTCGAAGTATTTTTATTAAGTCTCTGCATCTGGAAACAACCTTTACGTCATCTTTATGACTATTTAACAGGAGTTCTACTTCACACATTTCACTTCAAAATGTAAAATGGCAATCCCACTGTTTGAACTAATATTTAAGGAGCACTTAATGATTATGGAATATGCTCAAATATGATGATGAGTTAAGTGCATGTTTATACAGAGTCCGAGAGCTAGTGGAAAGTGATTGGCAGAAGAGTTAGAGTTGCTTATGAAATTTGAACTCTCTTCTGAAATGACGATTTTTTTTTTAAAGTCTCAAGCTGTTGCCCTGGGTAGAATGCCATAGAGTCATAGCTCACAGCAACCTTCACTGCAGGCTCAAGTGATCCCCTGGCCTCAGTTTTTCTATTTTTAGTAGAGACAGGGGTCTCAATTTTGCTCAGGCCAGTCTTGAACTTGTGAGCTCAAGCAATCCACCTGCCTCAGCCTCCCAGGGTGTTAGGATTACAGGTGCGAGCCACCGTGCTTGGCCAGCAATTTGCCTTTTAATTAGCTCATATAAAATATCTGCAAAAACTTTCCTAGACATCAACATCCTCAGCTCTAGGCTCTAGGCACTTGGGAACCAGGTTCACCAGTACTGAGTCTGAAACTACCATAATTCAATGATCTTTTAAAAATAAGTTGTTGCGGCTCTGCGCCTGTGGCTCAAGCAGCTAAGGCGCCAGCCACATACTCCTGAGCTGGCGGGTTCGAATCCAGCCCAGGCCCACCAAACAACAGTGATGGCTGCAACCAAAAAATGGCTGGGTGTTGTGGGCGCCTGTAGTCCCAGCTATTTGGGAGGTGGAGGCAAGAGACTTTCTTTAGCCCAGGAATTGGAGGTTACTGTGAGCTGTGATGCCACGGCACTCTATCCAGGGTGACAGCTTGAGGCTCTGTCTCAAAAAATAATAATAATAATAATAATAAGTTGTTGCTAAGTGGTTCATCAGATAAGGGAGGTAGAGAGAGCAGGAGAAAAAGGAAAAGGGACAGGAGAGAGAAAGAGAGGAAGAAAAATCACAAAATTTAAGATTTCTTCATCACTAGAAATTCAAGCAGAAAACTGGGATGAGGCTTTACATTGTTGCACATTTTGACCTTACTTTTACTTTTTTTAAGCAAAATTTGGCTTGGACTTTGTCCTCACTCTCTCATCCCTTTTCCTAAAGTTTTCCACTAAGCTCTTCCAGGAAAACACTGAGTAGTGTCTGCAGTCCAGGCGCACTCCGACAACCACTCAAGCCCAAGTCCACAGCCATTATCTAGAGCTAACTCCTAGGCTTCTCTTCCATTTACCAGGCACAAGGCGGACAGGTAAGAGTCTCCAAAACTCTTTTGTCAAATTGGTAGAGGAAAGAAAATCAACTAAAGCAATCACTCTGCAATGACACTTCAGGATAGTAGGAAAGCCAAAGTCACCACGGCACCATCCCATGTTCTCGTCCAAACAAGCAATCTGAGAAGTAAGTGTTCATATTTCCTGGGATGGTTTTGCTAATGTGAAATACAGTTTTTCAAACCCCAGAAATCCAGAGTGCTGCCAGTGATGAGTTTTCGAGATGAAGAAGGGAGGGGACAGAGGGAAAATCCTGAAGTGGAACCATTTGTGTAAGAACCGAGTGGAAACACTGAGACGCTTAAGAATGTTGGGAAGGCCACCAGACTGGAAGCAGCATTCTCCCCTCAGTTCTGCATGACTTCAGAGAAGTCTCCTCTGCTCTTGTCTGCTGAATCAGGGGACTGGAAGAGAAGGTGCTGAGGCACAGAAAGAGACCCCCGGAGTATGGGCTGTGGCATGAGGAGTGCTTTAAAATGGGAAAGTCCCAGAAATAAGCCTCAGATCGAAGGTGAGCTCAGGGAGGACAGAAACTTCCCAAAGAACAGAAAAGCAAAAGCTCATTTGATTTTGATTTTCAGTGTGGATGGGGACTGGGAAAGTAGGGCCTCGCAATCCTTCCATACATTTCGGTTTGGCCTGTGGCCAATCTTTAGGAAGATAGAAAAGGAGGGAGGGAGGGAAGTGAGGAAGAAAGAAAGAAGGAGAGAGAAAGGAAAGAAGGAGGGAGGGAGGAAGGCAGGAAGAGAGAAAGAGGAAAAAAAAAGAAAAGAAGGAAGAAAGGGAGGGAGGAAGGAGCCTCAGATCCAAGGTCTCCCTCTGATCTTCTCCTGCCTCTCTGTCTTTCTGATCCTCTTTTGGGAAGCATCAAAGAGAAATTCTTTCTGGAATTTCCTTAATCTTACTAAGAACACTTCTTTCCAAAAGAGATACCATTGTCTTAAGACCTCCTCCTTAGACTGGAAGCTGTCACCGGGCCCAGATAGTCTTTCCATCAGTTTATCTGAGGGCAATTCAGAGAGATTACAAGGGAGGCTTTCTATGCATAAAAGGCAGCCTTTGTTTACAGTGAAGTTCTGCTCTCACCTTCCCAGGGCTCAGAGGAGCTTTGTCTTTGACTGCTCCATCCCCATGTGAAAGGCCATGGAAGGTCTGTGCTATGGGGCTGGGCTATGGGGCCATCCTTCTCACGTGACTCCCCGTACTGTGCATGTTACATCTGTGTGCCTTTTTCTCCTACTGGTCTGCCTTTTCTCAGTTCCTTTTCAGGAAAGCTTCAGGGTATGAAGGGAAGACACTTCCCCTCTTCATTCCTACAATGGCCATGCATCTTCTTTCCAGCTCTATGATGCAAACAAAATTACTAAATTCTTCTCCAAAGCCTCAGGTAATAATCTAAAAAGACTTTGTTTTCAAAATCTAGTGTCTGAGCACAAGAAGCTACTAGCTCAGCAGACGGGGCAGCTTGGTGCTGGGACTGAGGGGTGCACGCTCAAGCTACCAGGGGCGCTTCAGGAGCACAAAGCCGCCACCAAGATGGTGAGAGCCTTCTGGTCACTGCTATTCAGGTATCTTCTGGGTGCCCTCCTATGTCATTTCATCACACGTTCCTTTCTGGCCTTGTTTTACAAAGTTCACCCAAATGCAACAAGGCTTGTGAGTCTCTTGCTGGACTCTCAGAACAAGTTGGACAGGATATATTAATTCAGATGTTTTTCTTAGGTAAGGGAGAATTACACACACATAGTCACTACCTGTGATCCTTTTTAAGTTTATCAGCCCCTTTCCCAAATTCAGGTAGAATTTGCACACTGAAGGCATGCACATTTGCAACAGGAGAGAAGGTTACATCTACAATAAGCCCCCTCCCTTTTGTAGATGGGGGCCTGAGAGTAGTGACCTAGAACTGAGGTCTGCTACTGGTAGGTGACATCTGGGAAAGAGAGCCCTTGGCCCCTTCTTTAACCCAAAGAAGAGAGACAAGAAAGGAGAAGTAGGAAAAAAGCTGAGTGTATGTGCAGGAGGAGTAGGGAGATCGATCAAGGTGAAAGTCAAAGAGGCCTTGGAGAAGAAAGTGCCGGGGAAAGGGAGTCCAGGTCTGCCCACCTAGCTCTCAGCTCACTCTGCTTCCCCATGAACTACGGCCAGAGCTATCTTCCTAGAACATACCTCTCACCACCTCACCGCCCTGCTATGAACATACACACAAAACCTTTGCTAGTAAAGCCAAGCCTAAGCTCCTTAGCCTGCTAGCAGAATCCTTCAGAGCCTGGCACATGTGGTGTGACGTGCCCCCACCCCACACACAGCCCCGGAGCTCCAGCCACAGCCAACTCCTCACAGATCTCTCGAGTCTCTGCTGGGGCACATTTATTTTTTCTTTTAAATCTCTGCCGGGGATAACCATTCCTCTTGTCTCATCTCTTAGGATCCACCACTATCTGACACTCTTAGGATCCACCATCTGACACTTTCTCCTATTGCCTTTTTTACCACATGGTATTCAATTAAGCTTAATTTAATTAGCAAACATTTACCCCTACTGGAGCCTGCCTGGTGGTTTGGAGACGGGAGTGCGGGCACATTGCCTTTACGCCCTCAGTCCCCCTCCCAAAGTGTGGCAGAAACTAGAAGCCCAGGAAGTGCTGGAAAAGGAATGAATGAAGAAAAACTATAAATAAGATAAAAGGAGAGGGTTGGGGAAGGAAGGAAGAATTTAGGAAGGACAATCCCATTTTCAATCTGTCTTCACATCCTTTGATAGAGGAGATGTATTGCAAATAACACAGTCTCTCCTGCTGGGATTTACTCGAAAATATTTCAGGAAACAGGATAGGAAGGGTGAAGGAGAAATGTGATTTGGATTTCAGTTGCCAGGTAGCGTTGGTTGTCAGAAAATAACACCCAGTGGAAACCTACAACTAACTGCCTTCTGCTCTCTCCGGGGTTCATAATCCTAATCCTGTGGCCAGAAAGGACCCACCTATTGAAATAGTAGGTTCAGATCAAGTCCTGGACAAAAGTGAAAATATCTTCGCCACTAAGGAAACTACAAAGTGGGATTAATCATCCTTTATAAAATCAAAAGGTTGTCAGATGAATGGACAGTCTCTAAAAATGGCTTTCAAAAAAAATAGGATCATTTCTAGTTTACCATTTCTTCCATGATTCCTTAACAAAGCAATTTTTCTCTTGACACAGCCCCACAGGATGGTGTGAGCAACTGCATCATCTACTCAAATTAGAAGTCCCAGCTTAGTCCAGATCTGCATCTGTCTCTATGTATAATCAAACAACCAATCCAAACTTCTCAATCCATGGGAGGAGAGATTTAGAATTCAACTATATTCTATAGGTCTATATATTCTAAGATATAGAATTCTATAGATTTAGAATTCAACTATATTGAATTATTCTATAGATTTAGAATTCAACTATATTCTAAGGTCTATATAATTCCTAAAAGTTATCAATTCTTGTAGTAAAACCTATTTATTCAAAGGTCATATAATTTAAAGTAACTTTTCTTGCCCCCCCGCCATGTGTTCTTAGGATACTAAATGTCTAGAATGTAAGTCAAAATCTGTTTCTTCCTGTTTGTAATGTTCTAAATTAAATTGAGTGTCACCAATTTGCAATTCACTATACTGAAAGCTTAACTCACTCTTATGCTACCCTAAAAGAGTTAAAGATATTCCCTTAGCTGCTGAGCTTATAACCTGAGAAATCCTCTGTGATTATCAGGCATCAAATCAAACTGTAATAATTAAAACAAAGCATAGCAAAAAATATATATACGATAAGGTTTGCATTTTAAATACACAGCCTATTTTTTATTTAACTCTTCAATTCTTTTAAAAAGAAGCTTGGCATAGAGGCTTAACATCCTAAAATGCTATAAATGAAATAAACAAGACTGGCCTGAAATGTCACAGGAAACTCACAAATCAAAAAACTTTGAGTACTTTCGACAAACTCCAAGGGCAGCTTCTCTCTGCTGGAAAGGATTAAGAAAGTGCAATTCTCCCAAGAATAGCAAATGGTTATCTATGTGTTTAGGTCAGCACTCCTTTCCTCATCAACAGAGCGAGAAAGACATCAAGCCCCATGGCATCATGCTGCCTCTGCTGATTTTCAGAGCCTGGCTGTCCCTTTATCTCCCAGAGCAATCCGGAGAGAGACCCACAAGCAGCCGAGCGGACTTCCCGAAAGCATCGATCCTCAGCAGCCCAGCCAAAGAGAGAACAGCAAATACAGCAGCCACAAAACTCATTAAGCTCTCACAGAAACCCTTAGAAGAGAATTCTGAGTACCTGGCCCCAGAATGGGGTGATCTGGGCTAGGTCATCTATCTCGGGGTGCGGTAGCTCATCTGGTCTCAGGGGTTTTAGGTCTGCAGAAGTGTTATTATCCACAGTCCCAGTTTTAGGATGGCTCCGCTCTCTCACTTTCTCCCTCCTGGAGCCGCTACGGCCAGTCTGCTGGTGGCTTTGCACTATTCTGGCCACCACGTTATTAGCTCTTCCGCTCACCTCCATGTACTCGTCTTGACACAGGCAAAATGGGAGGAAAAACAGAGCCAGCATATGCCAACAGACGAGCTGCCTCCCCAGCATGGTTCTCCGCTGGGCCACAGAGCCTCCCGGAGAAGACAGCCAGCCGGCCCCAGGAACGTGGTCTCCTCCGGCAAATGCCAGGGCTGGAGACGAGAGCTGCAGCGGCTGGGTGGTTTTATACTTCAGAGTGCAATAAATAAGGCTGCAGGCTCGCCAGAGTGACAGCAGCCCTCCCCGCCAGGCAGAACAGCCCCCATTCATCACTTTCCACACCATAGGCAGGACGGATTTGTGTGCACGGCTCGCAGTTGGCCGGCTTTAGAAATGTCACACCTTGGCACGTTTTTTGTTGAAGTGCGAAGAAAACACACACAACCAGCTGGAAACAGAGAGCATGTGTCCAGTGATTTGCTTTCGTGATTAGACACAGAAAGGCTATGCATTCATGGTCTGAAATGCCTTTTGGAAAAACCCATCCCTGCGCTTGCCAGGAAATTCGGGCTTAACTACATCAGTTCTGTCTGGAGCAGCAGTGGGAACCCTTTCAGGGCGATCAAGAGAGCCCTCGCTCTCAAGTTGTGAGGTTAGCATTTCCCCGCTCTGGCCCGCTTCACGGAGCTCATTTCCCCTTCCGGATCCCAGCAGCAGAAAGCAGCTGGTTGCCTAGGTAGGAAACACCCAGCTGAATTCCGACGCAGAGCCTCTGGATTTAGCCAAAGTATTTTCCTGTCTTGGACTTTATTTCCTTTTCCCCTAAGTTTGTGAAAGCCACGGTTAAATCAAAGTTAACCGAACTTGTCAGATGAAGACCCAACACCCAAATCTTTGTGTTAAGAGAGGGCTGTCTCCAGCTGCCCTTTCTTCTGAGATACTCTCGATTAAAATCAAAGTGGAGAGCGCCCGGCCAAACACACTGCTCCCAGCACAGCACATCAGGGTGGAGAGAATGAGCCTTTCCTTTGTTTCAGTTGCCATACTTTTGTTAATTTGGCCAAAAAGCAAACGAACATTCCTACCCTCTTCATGATAATGAATTGAGAGAATATATTGCTTCTGCTTACATATGAGTTTATTTCTATCACTCATTCCCTTCAGTTAAGAACTTGTCACTGGCCCTATCTGAGGACTAGAGAGATCCTGGGACTCTGCGGAGGGTGGGTGGCAAGTGTCTGATGTGGACGAGGGTGGCGCTGTGAGGAAGCCGAGGTTTGGAGAAGCCCACCAGCTGGAGAAGAGGTGGAGCAGCTGGAGAAAGAAGAGAGGAGAAGAGCTGCCAGCAGCTGAGCGTCTGAGAACCCAGAGCCAGCTCTAGAAGTGGCCAGAAATGGCCAAAGCTAGCCTGACCACCCCCACGGCTGCCGGAACAGCTGTGTCCAGAGCCCACGCTTACACGTAGAAAGGGTCTGGTGCTGGGGAGGGAGGGAGAGAGCGGTTCTGTGAAATAAAATCTCTCTTGGCTACAGTGTAGGGGCCTTGGGGGTGGTTGTGCTTAATCCAAGCAGCCAGTTCCCACCTTCTGGGGTGGAAAAAGCAAGGCCATCCCCACTCCCTAAGTCTGCCCGTGGGTGGCTAACAATTGCATGCCTGGAGGACTCCTTAAATTCCATGCCGTGCACCGTGAAAAGGCAGATAGATCCCAGGGAGGGTGGTAAGGCAGGCTGCTATCTGGCACTGGCTCGCACTGAGGATTTGTGCCCCAGACCTGGATGTAGAGACAGGAGGGACGCCTGTGTTTGGGAGGTGGGCAAGTAGACAAGGCTTCGGGGGAGGAGGCGGCAGGCAGGCTCTGGGCAACGTCTCAGCGGGGATACTCCCTCATCAGAGAGGCCCAGAGAAAATGCCACACAGAGACCACAATGCAAGTTACAGCCCTGAAAACTAGGTCTCCGAATTTACAAGTTTTTTCAGAACTGTCTCTCCAGCTCGAGTTCAGGCCTCTGCCACAACACAGACCATCTGGCTAAGTAGCTACACCTCAGGCTCTGAGACTTCCCACTGCCTTGAGACTTCCCATGAGTGTTTTCAATCTGACATCTATTCTAGTGACTCTCAATCCTGGCTCCACAGGAGAAAAATCCAGGGAGCTTCTAAAAATATCAGTGCCCGGATCCAATCTGAGGCCAATTGAGTCAGAGTCTCCAGTGCAGCCTGGGCCCCAGTTTTGAAAAAGTTCCCCTAGATGAGTCTAGTGTTCAGTTAAGGTTAGGACTCATGACTGGGCCTCTTCTTGACTCAAAGGAATAAATAATAACAATGTCTCTAACTTGTTGAGCATTCACCATGTACCAGCTGAGTCTTCTTTTGCTTTATCTCACAGACTTCTCTCAGCAAACCTATCACCCCATCTTACAGATGAGCAAAGAGCAGCTCTGAGAGGCGAAGGGACTTGTCCAGTGCTGGACTCTTCCCACCCTCTGCGTGCGTGCTCTCCTGTGCCTGGGGAGAAGCAGGGAAAAGCGTGAGAGGCCAGCGGCAAAGACAGGGAGGCCGATCCAACAGCTGCAGGGGGCCCGAAGGGTGGGGTGTGGGGGGTCAGTATCTGGGGTCAGAGAATGTTCTAGATTCAATCGTGTCCCCCCAAAGATGTTGAAGTCCCATCCCCTAGTGCCTGTGAGTGCCCTTGTGAAAATAGGGTCTGTTAAAGTAAAATAACGAGAAGGTCCCTGAGCAGATAAAGCCTGTTTGGCCCCGTGAATGACCTCAACTTTGCTTGACTTGCAAAAGTAAGCAAACTGTAACTGGAGTTATTGTTTGTAAATGCCTATGTTAAAGAAAAATGGAACTTGACAGAAGTTCTCCACACGGATAGACTAAGTGTGGCGACTGTATAACCTTAACCAGTCAAGTATTTTCTCTGCTTTACTTCTGCGGTTGTCCTGTAAAGGGCCCCCTGGCCTGTCTTGTGTTTCCTTAGAGGAGCCCCTGAACTTCTGGCTTGGAGCTGCCCAGAAATTGCTCTTTGTTCAAATAAACTCTTTAAAATGTTGTTGTACCTCAGTTTACTTTTCAACAGGTCATTATAGATGATTGACTTAAGGTGAGGTCATTAGGGTGGACCCTAATCCAATAGGACTATTCTTATAAAAAGAGGAAATTTGGACCCAGAAACAGACATGCACACAGGGAGGGCACCACGTGGAAAGGCAGGAATGCAGGTGATGCGTTTACAAGCCAGGGACGGAAGATTGCCAGCTAACCCTGGGAGGGTAGGCGAGAGGCAGATAACAGATCATTCCTCACAGCACTCAGGAGTAACCAACCCTGTGAACACCTTGACCTCACACTTGGAGCCCCCCAAACTCAACATAATAACAAATTTCTTAACTCACCACATTCGAGAGACTTTAGTATGGCAGTCTTAGCAAATAATGCAGATAGCATTATGAAAACTTAAAAAAGAAGAAGAAAAAAACTCCAGACTCTACTATCTTACACACGGGAAGATGATAATCTGAAAAGATTTAGCCAGTTGCTCAAGTTCATGGATAATGCATGGCAAGCCCTAGGCCAGGGAAGAGTCCCCAGTCTCTCAATGAGGTCTCTTTTATTTCTCTCCAGTACTTTCTCATTAAATGCCCTTTAAACTTTAGTTTATTATTAAAACTTATGTGTGGTTATTATTTTATAACTTGGGGTTATTCTCTGGGATGTGCTTGTATCTGATTTTCAAAGATATAAATTAGATACAATTTCTTGCATCTGGGTTGAATATTAAAAACATCTAGAATCTATGCCAGGTAAACTTTCAGAAGGATATGGAGTCTCAATTCTGCACAGCTGTCTCTGGCTATGAAAGCTCACGGAGGACGCCTGGGGACATCAGTCTCCTAACAACACTGGGACTGGGACGACTATTGTTTCTTACTTGCCTTGGGCCCGACGGTCCAGCCAGGATGTTGCCACAGCCACTAATGTGAGCAGCAGAGGTGCAGAAGCACATGAATATCTGTGTACAAACCCAAGCCCATCACTCAGCCTTGTAAGGCAGAGGCAAATATTTGTTTAACTTTACAAGGGAGGCTGTTATGAGATGTGTAGGTACCCTGTGGCCTACCCCAAGGTGCTTCACTGTAGCCTGGGACAGAAGGAGATCAGTTATGGTCTGGCCAAGAGACAGCCAAGAACTGTGTGAGACTGAACGTGGCTTTATATTAGAGCCAACTTAAAGAGTAGCTAAAGAAGGCATCTGTTTGCATGCTTTTCAGGAGCAGCGGGAGTGGGACCCACCTCTCTCCTACCTCTTCCCACTGGACAACACTCAGTGAATTCTGAGATTCTAAAATCAAGGTTTAATCCCTTTGATTTAAACCAATTAGAGATTTGTTAAAATACAAATGAAATTAAAATATCCCCTGAGATGAGGTAGTTTAGCTGTATTGGTTGTTCATATCTTAACTTTGAAGATTTTTTCCAGATCACTTCCAGAGAAGTTTCATTTGGACAAAAATGAAAAGAATGAATCAGAGCATGTTCAGAAAGGGGTCATTGCCTCTAGATATTAGCTATTGCTATTTAAAGAAAACAGTATGAAACAAAATCATGGAAGAACATGAGAGGAAGTTGGTCAGCTGGTCAAGTAGTGTCGCTTTGGTGGAATTATGTGTTTGGGGTTGGACTTTCCATAGGTGAAAGCAGGAAACTCATTGTCAGTGTCCCAGGAATGGATATCGCTCCACGGCCAAAATAAGGCTTCCAGAGACTGATGTACAAAGCCAGCATCCAATGGTATTCATTTATAATTGAACGTACGGCCCTCAAGATGATTACATATTTACTTAAACAATTGGTCAGATAATATCAATGGCTGGCATCATCAAGCATTTGTCTCAGAGTCCAAACAGAAACCACATCAGATATTTTAACAGATAGAATTTAACATAAGAAATCGTGCAGCTAAGAGATAGTTAACCCCAGGAAGCAACAATCTCCTAAGGCTGGGGGAACCGAGGGAAAAGTTTGATGTCATTTGAATTTAAAAGCTGGAAAAAGGGGCCCTGCAGAGCTGTGACTCAGATTTCTAGGAGGGGCCACTGACCAACTAAAGCTGGAATCTTCTTCAGGATACATTGAGATTAACTCTGGGAATACAGAAAGACATTCCCCTGGAACCACCTGCAGCTACCTGGTAAAGGGCCATTGCTCAGGAGATAGTCACAAAACAGCAAGCAAAAGGAAGAGCAAGTGTTTTCTGCAACTTCCCCTCCCCCCACTTTTAACACTTTCTTCAAGCATCCACTATTGGTTAATAAAGGAGAAAAGTAACTTGCTGAATCCAAGTCCCAGCACCCCAGGCCAAAAGACTGAGTTGGGGCTGAGATACAACAGCATGGTTTTGGTAACCTGATGCATCAATCTTCTCTCGAGGAATGTTTCTGCCACAAGGAATGGATACGCCAGCTTGGAACACATCACCCAAATTGGTCTGTCTGAATTCTCCTTTCATAAATTTTATTCAGATCATTTCCATTTGTCCTGACAATTTATGTCTTTAGACAGAGGACAATATAATTACTTATTCAAAAGCTTTCTTATTTCTGCTGGAAATACCCAAATTGGATTTGGGGTATTCACAGACAATCTTCTGAGTCTTTCTCATTTAGGTCATTTGCTAACTACATGTTGGGCACTGGTAGCTATAGTTGGTTCCAGGTCAGCACCTGTCTATTCCCAGGATTAGCTTCTTTGCACCCTGACAACTTTAATCAGGCAGTGCCCCCTCTTCAGACAGCTCCACAGGGCCCCTTCCTCCTGCTTCTAAATTCAGATACCATCAGACTCTTCCCTTTGTTCCTCTAGCCTTAGGACATAATGATCTTCTCCAGGGCTGGCCTGCCCAACCCCTTTTGCTCATCAAGAAATTGAGGTTGGGCTTGGCACCTGTGGCTCAACAGGCTAAGGCGCCAGCCACGTACACCTGAGCTGGCGGGTTCGAATCCAGCCCAGGCCCACCAAACAACAATGATGACAGCTGCAACCAAAAACTGGCCAGGCATTGTGGCGGGTGCCTGTAATCCCAGCTACTTGGGAGGCGGAAGCAGGAGACTCGCTTGAGCCCAGGAACTGGAGGTTGCTGTGACCTGTGACGCCACAGCACTCTATCCAGGGTGACAGCTTGAGGCTCTGTCTCAAAAAAAAAAAAAAAAAGAAATTGAGGTTGAAGTTCAAACAGGCTCAACCTAGATCTTGAAGACATCTGTAATTCTAGGCAATTCCAACTCTCAGGAGCCCAGTTTCTGATGGACCAGGCTACCAGCCTCCTGATCATTTCACAAGGCAAACCACATTCTTGGAATGAAAGCGAGACACCTGTTTTTTCAAAGGTCTTACTGGGCTATAGCAAAGTCCTAAAAGACCCAGGTTAATGCCTCAAAATGGGAGATTATTGTCGTCCGAGACGTATTAGTCAGGGTTCCCCAGTGAAACAGAAGCAATGGGATACATATACATACAGAGGGTGCCAATGAAATGCATATACATTTTAAGAAAGGAAAAAAATTGTATTAAAATTGTAATACCCCGGCTCGGTGCCTGTGACTCAATGGGCTAAGGCGCCAACCATGTACACCTGAGCTGGCAGGTTCAAATCCAGCCCGGGCCCGCCAAACAACAATGATGGCTGCAACCAAAATGGCTGGGCATTGTGTTGGGGGCCTGTCGTCCCAGCTACTTGGGAGGCGGAGGCAAGAGACTGACTCGCTTGAGCCCAGGAATTGGAGGTTGCTGTGAGCTGTGATGTCATCAAACTCTATCCAGGGTGACGGCTTGAGGCTCTATCTCAAAAAAGAATTGTAGTACCCAAGTCATATTTAACTTCTACAACTATAAGAGATAGAAGATATCATAAACAAGATAACAAACATCATTGATATACTACATATATTGAGTATTACAATTTAATATATATTTTTTCCTTTCTTAAAATGTGTATATTTTATTGATGCCCTCAGTATACAGGGTGACCATAAAGTTTGTGTGTAATTTAGAATAATGCACAGGGACTTTAGGCCACCATATATATATATAAATATAGATAGATAGATAGATACACACACATTACACATATATATAATATAATATATATATACATTATATATATAATAGAAAGAATATATTATATATTATATACATTTATATATTATATATATGTATATGTAATAGAGAGAAAGAGAGAGATTGGTTTTAAGGAATTACTTTTTTTTTTTTTTTTCTTTTTTGTAGAGACAGAGTCTCACTTTATCACCCTCGGTAGAGTGCTGTGACGTCACACAGCTCACAGCAACCTCCAACTCCTGGGCTTAGGCGATTCTCTTGCCTCAGTCTCCCGAGTAGCTGGGACTACAGGTGCCCAACACCCGGCTATTTTTCTATTTTGCAGTTCGTCCAAGGCCGGGTTTGAACCCGCCACCTTTGGTATATGGGGCCACACCCTACTCACTGAGCCACAGGCGGCGCCCTGGTTTTAAGGAATTACTTAATGTGATTGTGAGGGCTGGCAAGTCTAAAACCCATTAAGGCAAGCCAGCAGGCTGGAAATTGCAGAAAAAGTCAATCAGTGTTGCAGTCTTGAGTCCAGAAACCATTGGAAGGCAAAACTGTTTCCTCTTTGAGGGTCCTCAATCTTTTCTCTCAAGGCCTTCAGCTGATTGGACAAGGCCCACCACATTATGAGGGGGTGATATAATTTATTCAAAGTCTACTGATTTAGATGCTGATCACAACCAAACCTTCATAGCAACTGATTTGTCCTGGTATTTGACCAAACAACTGGGCACCATCAGTCAGCCAAGGTGACACACAAAATTCACATTGTGAAATGTAAATAAATATGCCAGGAGAGCTGGGAACATTTGATAACCATTAAAGAATAATCCAGTAATATTTGAGACTCTGGAGTATTACTTTCTTGATATTCCAGAGAAGATGGGTTGAGAAGTTTGGAATGGACCTGTGGTGGTCTCATCATCATCCTTCTCCCCAGTTTCCCTGGGCCCAGCCTTCCTCAGGGTTTTGTAGACCTTCCCACCCTAAGGAAGCAATTACCTTAATTGCCTGCTAATCCTTCTCGTGGGACCCTCTCTCCTAATCTTGTCTTCTTGCCTGAAACACTCTCCTACTCCAGTCTTTCTTCATGATGCTTTGCCGGGCTTATTCAGACAATTCCACGATGAGTTCTCTTGCTGTTACAGTTACACATCCACACTAATCACTTAGCAGTTGTCCTCTGTATGGCACACACTGTTCGTTAGGGCCCAACAACTATTATTTCCTTTTTCTCTTGTAACAGAGTCATGATTTCTTCTCTCTCTCTCTCTGGAACTGAGTCCTAATCACGGGAAGTAAAGCATGACTGTGCTAAGGTGGTCTTCGTGCCACCTGTATATGATATGGAAACACTAAAAGAGCAAGTTTGACTTTACTTTACTGTTTACTCTTTTTCTGTTACATTCCGTTACCTTCAAAACTGTTTTCTCTTGTTTGCCCTTCCAGTGTGTAACTGTGAATGCATTCAACTAAAATTGTTAGTGGTGTAAGTTACTGACTGCACTCGTGATTCTATCCTTGGTGATTATCGGTTTTTGTGGTCATGTTGTTTATGACCCTCACCTGCGAGCCCCCCCACCTTACCTCAGGTTGTCCTTGTTTTGTGAAAAAGAATTACTAAGTGCTCTCATGATCATAGCATTTTAAACTGAATAAACCACCTCACTCTCATGATTTCCCCCAATTGCTGTTTTTCACTTCTGTAATTATGCATGCTTGCCCCCTGGAAAAGTTTTGCCTTATAAAAGTCAGAGCCTCAGGCAGCTCAGGGCTGCACTCAGAAACTCCATGTTGGAACACTGGGGCAATCACTCACTGGCTGGCTCTTCAATAAAAGGACTCCTCTTTAATTCAAGTTGTCTGATGGTGTAGTCTTTGGGGGGACTCCTGGGCATAACAATGGTGTCATTTTTTTTTTCCAGTAGGCATTGACACTGATATTTTGTGGGGTAAATTTACCTTTTTCAGTCTCTTTCTTCCACTGAATACTGTCAGGTTTACATACAAAGTTGGGCACTAGAGCAAACTCTGAGGATGTCAGAGCAGAAGAATGGGAAGAACTTGGTCTTGGATGTGTCCACGAACCACTCAATCACTCAATCTTTAAACCACTCAACTGTCTTCTACATGAGGTAATGTATTTTCTATTGTCTACACTTTTAAGGTGGTTAAACATTGTCCTTATTGTGCTATTATTTAATATATTCTACATACATGTCTTATCTTTTCAACTAGATTAAATATCCTTGAGAGAAATAACAATACCATGGTTATTGTTGTATAGAGTCTTGTTCTGCAACTGACACATAGCAAACATTCCATGAATGGCTGACCTTACTTATTCAGTAAATGGAAAATACAAACCAAATGAGTAGATTAAGTATAGACTGATGAGCTAAAGACTTCCAGAGGACAAATAGAGCAATTATAAAGAGGCTGAGGGATTTGTAGAGCTGGAAATCCTGCCCAACTGGTGTCTCAAGAATCCTCCTGAGGAGATAAGGTACCTCTTCTGCCTGTCCAGTTCTTGTTTCTTCAAGAAAACCTTCCATGACTTCTCACACCAGAAATAATGCCCTGTATTTTTTATTTCACTACTCTCCTTCTAGACATTTTTTAGCCTCCCTTCTTTGCAGTTAAGTTGAGGGTAGGTGACTGGATTCCAGGCAGTGCATGTGAGTGAGGCAAGCCATTCTGAGCTTAATCTTTGAAAACATTCAGCGAAATTATGCTACTTTTCCTCTTCCCAGACCAACTTTGGAGGCTGTGCACTCCACAAGATGGAGCAAAGATGGCAGAGACTGGGTCCCCAAATGGGTGGAGGAGAACCCTCTGTTGACCATTATAAAATATGTGCCCTAAGTTAGTAATGAACTTTGTGTGAGATCATTGTGCTTTCAGAATTAATCTGTTACCTCTGTGATTAGACAGAGGTTATATAGTGTCTTATATAATTATATAAGGTCTTACCTAATCTACATCCTTAGTGAGAAGCTTGCTCTCTCATATGTTCTCAGAGCACTAAAATGTCTTCTTTGTCCTTAGTACTTTCCAAGTGAAAATATATATTCATCTCTTGTGTTCTTTTATTAATGTTGTTCTCCCCATAGACCACATGTACATGCCATCATGAGATCTTTTATTTTCTCACTATTGTATTTTTAATGTCACATAGAGCTAGGCATGTGATAAAAGCCAATAAGAATTTGCTAATGAAGATGGATGCCTGCATGAGTGCGTACTGACTTTAGCTGCAGACCCACCTGAGCTTGAGCCCCAGCTCTTCCACTTTCTAGCTGTGTTCCCTTAACCTTTATAGTTATAGTTTCCTCGTTGCAAAATGAAGTTCATGGTATCTGTCTACACAGTTGTTGTGAAGATTACAGAAAAACACTCTCTTCCCAGCACAATGCCTGGCATTCACTAACTATCCATTATTCCAGCTCAGGGATAGGAAAAGAGGGTAGAACTAAAGAAAATTACTAGAAAAAAATATCAAGCCTACATAATTTTCTAAAAATAATTTCCTGCTAGTGATTAACAAATTAAAAATAAAAGGACTTGAGGGCAGTGCCTATGGTTCAGTGCGTAGGGCGCCGACCCCATATACCGATGGTGGCGGGTTCAAACTCGACCCTGGCCAGCTAAAACAGCAATGACAACTGCAACAACAACAACAACAAAATTAATAAATTTTAAAAAAGGACTTGAATCATTAAACTTATTACAAGGTTTCAGATCAACAAAAACAATCTCTTCTTGGTTTTTTGCTTTGTTTTGTTTCATTTTGGTTTTTGCAATTGGCTAGAAGAAATTTTACCTCCATCAAATTCAGCCCCACATACCACAGGATGTTAGTGTTCAGTAAATAGCGTGAGATGCTTTTGTAATTTTAAAGATAAAAATTGCTTGTGTTGCTCAAACATGTATTTGAAAAAATAAGGATGGATTTCTATATAGAAACAGAGATAAACATCTTGAAGGAATAAAGCTCTATGAATTTATGAATAATCCATATACAAACCTTGAGTCTGCCTTGAAAATTAATCATTAGATTCAGCAAATAATGGGGCAGCTCTGTCTCTCCTGCTTTCATGGTTTGCCACAGCCCATTCCAGGACTCTGAAAGTATTAAGGAGCAGAATGTTTCCACATGAGTAATGCTGATCCCAGACACTCCACCCGAACCACAAAGACAGCAGATCTGGGATTGGCATCCCAGATACATTTCTTTATTCTGAGCCTTAAATTAGGCAGTAAAGAGACGGCATTCTTGGATTTTAAGCCAGGAGTCCACCCAATCATGGTCCACCGGTTTCTGTCTGCTGGTTTGACGTGGGGTTCTCATCCTGCAGAGCCACTCGCCTTACCCGCCTGCGTGCCTTCCCACAGATCCAGTCAAAGGCTCATGCTCCAAGACGGTGTCTTCAGCCCCACGTAGGATGGACTGCAGTGCAAAATTAGTCAGTTTTTATGCACCTAACTAGAATGTGTATCAGTGGGAAGGTCAACTGTTTTATGAGCATTAAAATGCACCTCAGGATTTTTAAGAAAAGGAGAGCCCACTGTAACCCATTTAATCTGTTCTTGCCCTGCTATGGTTAGCAAATAATAGCTCAGAAAGAAGTCACATGTCCCCGGTCACATAGTAGTTAGTGAAAGCTTCAAACTAAAACATGGTCTGCAGACTGCCTAGACCAGTGATCATCATGTGTCACAATGGATGACATGTGTACAATGAAATGCTGGTGCTGAAGGGAGATTAATGAATGGCTTTTGCTGGCTATGTATCATTCAGCTGTAAGCTAGACTCGAATCTTGCCACCCCTATGAACTCATGAAGACTTCCCTGGTGAGGGAGAGTGACAGAGAGAGGAACAGGTAGAGTAAGAGGAAGAGGTGACTTTGGGTCTCAGCTCTCCTGTACTAACTGGCCGTATGGTCTTGAGCACTTTGCTTCCCCACACTGCCCCCAGAAGCAGGCCTTTCAGTGATTAAGGGAGGGGGAGGGGCTCCAACAGGAGGAAAGAGAGCTGAGCTGCTTTTATCTTCTCATCCTGGTCTATTTCCATCCTCTGGGAAAATGAATCTTAGTGCTCTGAAGTACTGCTGGCCTCTTATATTAATCCTCAACATGGGAAAATTTAACTGGAAAGAGAAGCTACTTAGGACAGGAGTGAAGAATAAGGAAAACACATTTCTGTCCCTCAGTTCCCAGAAATTCAGATGTTCTACCCAGGGATGAGCAAACTTTTCTATAAAGAGCTGCAAAATAAATAGTTTAAGTTTTGCAGTCCATAAGATCTCTGTCTCAACTACTCAAATCTGCCACTATAGCTAGAAATCTGCAATAGATGATACAGAAATGAATAAGCATAGCTGTCCCAATAAAACTTTATTTATAAAGTTATTTATAAACCACACAGCAGCCCACAAGCCGTAATTTGCAGACTCTGGTCTACTCTAACCCTGATCCTTCTAGGATCTTCTTGACTGAATTGTGGATGGGATTGTCAGGGAAGTCACTCTTGTTCTGTAACTCTTAAGAAAACCTATCAGCACATGGAAAGATAGAATTAATTTAAAAGGACAATAGTTGATACTGCTCAACAGCTGTGGGAATCTGCTTTTTTTTGTCTAGTTCATAGACTTTCTATTTGTCTTCTTTTTATTTTTGCCTGTAACTGCTATGTCTGTATTTTTATCACTCCCTTTGTCTTCCCCTATTCTCCTTCCTTTTCCATTTTTGATTATCATCATCACTACTCTTCTGACTACAAACCATAAACATGTGTATCATTTAGAGGTTTGAATGTAAGCAAAAGAAATCATCACAGGATAATTTAGACAGAAGAGGCACATGAGAAACATACAAGGTGCTCCTAGAATTGACTGGCAGCTAGAAGACCACACTTGGAATTAATTTTGTTGATTTTTGGAAACATGCAGGAAAGGGAGTTAAAAGGTTCCACTCAGGAAACTGATCAGGCTGTGATGCCACAGTCAGTAGAGTCAGACTCTGCATACTCCTGGACACCTATAACTGACCATGACAAATTCTTAACTGACCTTTTGTTCTTTGTCACTTACTTAAACGTAAAGCCCTGGATGGGAACACCTGATTATCTGATTGACTGACTCTAAACCACATGCCCACGCCATTGCTACCACAGAATAGGAGAAGGGAAAGTCTCCAAACCCAAGTTCTAAACTGGGCAGTAGGGCATTGACACCCACAACTACTAACACAGTGGGAAATTCTCACCAAGGGAAAAGGACCAAGATTTACACAGCCAACACAATGACAAAAGTCAGTCAGCGGATGAGGAATTCAAAGCCAAAGGTAGCCTGGTGTGAAACACCCAGTTCATATCTGAGGACTCATATATGAGGGGCTGACTCTAAACTGACCACAGTATGGTCGCATGTTATTGTGACATGTGTTCTACTTATAGACTCAGGCATGGGAGGGAGTATAAATTACCAACCTAATGAGACTTACATTCCCTGGTTGTAAAAGGATTTGCAGTTCACAGGAAGAAACATAAGTCTACAGACTAATCATTGACATGGATCCATCTTCCATAGGTGGTTGGTGGGTGACCCACATCTGTTTTCTATGTCCATGGGGTCTTTGCCAATACATTGAAACTCCAGGGACAGTTACAATGTTCTGGTGGTTATGCCCCATGAAAATCTCACATTTTCCAATACGCAGTGGGAAATCTGCATACATCTGTCTTCATCTCTGAAAAACACAGCAGCTGGGGGACAGCTGCTCAGCCTCGGGGAAATAGGGTTCATTATCCCTGATACCCACCCCTCAAACTCTGGTCCTTCTGCTCAAATAGCTACAGCTCTGGATCACAAGCCACTCTGGGATGTATTACTTAACCTGGTCATTGTCATTAGAATTTTGGGGACCTCCCTTCTCCAATTTAGTGGTAGTATCTATCTATTTCTCCCTGAAATGCACAATTCTACACTTGTTCCAGAAAAACTTGATTAGGTTCCCAGAAAAAGTCCTCTGCTCTGATTGAAAATTATGCAAGGTTTTGAAGAGTGAATCCAAGTCATTTTATGGTTTCACAATAGATAACACAGCAGGGAGGGGAATGAGGGAACACAGAATCAATACATGACTCCTAGATGTTCATCACAATACCTCCTCTTTATGCTGGCTCTTACACATGCTTGTGCCTATTTACAACTCTAGGTTTTACCTGTCCCAGAACAAACATGTTTACACCCAATACTTGCATTTGAGTACTAGTTTGCCTGTTTTATTTTTGATACTACTTTGGACCTTAAAATTTATTTTGTTAATTTTTATCATGACTTATACATCCTAATGAATAAATCCAGATATTTGATGTATTTTTATGAATTAGAGATAGAATACAGACAGAAAAATAACAGGAAAAAAATACAAATTTAACAAGTACAAATAATAACTTACTAATGCCACCAGCAGATTCAAACCTCTCCTTTAACAGAATGTTAAGCAGAGGCCAACTGAACCCAGACTTTGGGTCCCCTGAAAAAGTAGAACACTTGTTAAGAATGTTCAGGAATTTTTGGAATAATAGTTAATCTTATATTTCAAATATTTCAGACTTTAAGTCCACCAATGTATTTTCCTCTGAAACTATTGAACTAACTGCTAACCATTTGATTGGCATGTAACGAAGAGTGGTCCAAGGACCACACTTTAGAAGGTACTTAGGCTTTACATCAATTGTCAAATATAAGTAGTGCAAGTGATAGGTCTGGGGATGTTTGGAGCCCTGGAATCACTAGACAGGAAAGGAACTATAAGAACAATTTAGAGCAATGTTGGAGGTTGTGGGTTGTGTGACTCTAAGTAAGGATCAGTGTGTGAAACCAAGTCAAGCAGAGAAGAAAGATAACTGTGAACCTATAATAATCAGAGTTTTAGATGTGGAGGGTCTTGTCCTTCAAGATATAGTTGGCTTGGGCTAGCCATGGTGGCTCACACCTGTAATCCTAGCAATTTGGGAGGCTGAGGTGTTAAGATTGCTTGAGGCCAAGAGTTCAAGACCAGCTTGAACAACATGGCAAGACCCCTGTCTCTACAAAAAAATAGAAAAATTAACTGAGCATGGTGGTGGGTGCCTATCATACTGGCTACATGGAAAGCTGAGGCAGAAGGATCACTTGAGTACCGGATGAGCCCACAGTGACCTACAATGACGCCGCTGCACTTGAGCCTGGGCAATAGAGTGAGACCCTGTTTCAAAAACAAACAAACAACAGAAACAGTTGACTTGGGGACAGAGACAGATGATACACAGGGACATTCATTATCCTACAACCCATGAGGACCAAAATGTCTGGCTGTTTCTAAAACATTTCACCCGATTTACTTTTTCCAGTCTGTCCGCCACAATTCTTGTTCCTATGACCCATTCTCCAGAGATACATGCCCTTCATTGGTTCTAGAATATTTAGTGTTTTGTTCTAATTATTCTTGCAAAAGCCCTTTACTAGATGGCTCTTTCTGATGACTAGGTAAGTCTCTTGGAATCCAGGAAATCTGGCTCTACTGCAGGGAGGAAAGCTGGAAGCTGAGAATATGTGGTCCAAGTTAGCCAACTTTGTTCTGTAATGAGGCATCCCTGTCTGTGAAGTGAACCAGGAGGGGCCTCAAGTTCCTAGAGCCCACAGTTCCTCAAGCACAGCCAGGTAAACATTTTTCTTCCCACAGTAAAAATGCCAGTGTTAGGGAATGCTTCCTGGGAAAGGGCCCTTGGTGTTTTTCTGGGCCTCAGCTCCTTGGCTTCCTGCGCTTCAGTCCTAGGTCTTCCTTGATGGGGAAGGAAGACCTTGCTTGTTCTCTGAGAAGGCTCTGCTCACCCATACATGTGTCTGCGGGCCTTGTGTTACAGCATGAAGGAGAGTGACAGGGCTTCCCCTGGGAAGTTTCAGTGGCATTTATTTTCCCATCATATTTATTTTCCTGCCATGGATATCCGTTGAGTCTGCTTTTTGTTTCAGGCCCAATTCCCCATTCCACCACTTTACATTTGCTCATTTTCTTTGAAAATGACCTCTAAAAACCATGTGCTATTTTCAAATTCTGATTCTGTCACCTGCAACCATGTGGAGGCAATATTCCTCTTGGCCCTCTCAAAGTCTTTTGAAAAATTACTGACTAGATGTCTATTCATTTGAGAAAAGGTATACAAACTTATGTAACTTATATACATTGCAACCATCAGACCGAAGAACCAAAGATACAAGGGAAACTGTCCATTTTCATGCTTAGGGTCATTAAACCATGAACAGCCATGTAGAAATATGATTACACAGAAGGGTACAAACTAATCCTAATAATCTGGGGAAACACAACAAGGCCTGTCTGTCTAGACTCTCTCTGGGCTCTCCAAGTACACCTTCTTTCCTTTTGGGTATGGGGTGGACCTTCTCTGAAATGAAGGATCTTTTAAACTATAGTCAAACAAGGTAGCTCAGATCACTTCTTTATGGCCAACTTTTACACAGAATATTTTTAGGTTTTATGGCCAACTTTCCAGGAAAGGAGTTCTGGTTTCTATGACCCACCTTGGGGAAGAGAAACTAGTTTCTACAGGTAACCTTGGGGGAGGACAGAACTATGAAACACAGGAGGTCAGGAAAAACTTTTGCTTTCGAGGCTTCTTTTGAGGACTTCATTTGGCAGTATCGTTTTCCGAGTTCCAACAACTGGAAATTGCTGGTTTCAGCATGGAGGACAGAGGAGTAGAGCAGAGAGTGGGGGAGAGACAGGAAGGGAGGAGCAGGGGGTAAGGTGGAGACCTGTTTAGTCACCTTTCTGTCCTATTTCCTGCCAAGATCCATCTATTTAACCACATTTTGTGTCCATGGTTCATGGGGCAGCTACTCAGTACACAGAACAGCAGCAGAGATCCAGGGCTCCCACAGAGATGCCATAGAAGAAAGTAGTCTTCAGCCCAAACAAGGGCCTAAGTAAGACAAATGATGGCCTGGTGGGAGAGGTCTGCTGGCTTTCAGTGAATCTGGAGCAAGAAGGAGGTGGAAATGACAGCCAGCAAGCAAGATCTGAGTTTTCCCCCTTTCTCTAACAGCTGCTCCCATTCATAAGCTTTGTCCATGCGTTGATTTGCAGAAAGTAGGTTTCAAAGCCCACTGTTAGAATCACAAATGCCCTAACATACTGTTTTTCATTCTGCATGAGATAGCCCACTGCCCTATTTTGACTAGTAACTCTGAGAGGAGGCCCTTTAAGGAATACAAGGGAGTCCTCTCCCACTGTGGTTTTGAGGTAGATAATAGGCACAATTTACTTTCTTTTCTTGTCTGGCCACAGAAGTTTGTTCTATCTGTAATAGCACTATCATATTGCATTCCAATGGATAATATATAGAGTTGACTCTTGAACAACATGGGTTTGACTGCACTGCAGATATTTTCAATAAATGCTGCTGTCCCTCCATATCTGACAGTTCCCCATCCAAAGCCAAGTGAAGAGCAAAAATACAGTATTCTTGGGATGCCACCCTGCAGATATGCTGTGCTGACTTTTGGTAGTGCAGGGTGAAGAGTGAGATTTGAGTACATGCAGATTTTGGAATGACAGAAACCAAACCCTATGAATATGGAGAGACTGTATTTACTATTCTGAATCTATAAATTACTCTAGGTGAGGAGCTCATTCTAGGTATTTTGTTTCCCTAGAAACTAGCACTGCACCCAGCACAAAGCCAGCTTTCAATGGATATATGTCAAATGACTGAAAAAAAGGAATGAATGATCATGTCTTCAACCAGATAGCCACAAAGATGCCCAGTGATCCCTCCCCCAAGTCTGCACAATGGAACCAACATGTTAGGCATAGAAAATAAAAGTTGACAAACACACAATACCTCTCCTCCAGTGACTCATGGGCATGAAGAGGAACAAAGAATTTCAGCCACATGAAAAGTTTTGGTGATGGCTTCAACTGGGTTCAGGAGAGCAGCGGGGGAGCTGGAGATGTCAAGGTTTCCCCCTTCTTAATAGCTGTATTGGACATCTAGGGCTGCCAGTAACAATGTATCACAGATTGGATCCCTTAAAGCAAGCAGTTCCCAACATTTTTGACAGTTCCATGGAAGACAATTTTTCCATGGATGGAGTGGAGCAGAGGTGGGGTGAAATGGTTTTGATATGAGTCTACAGACAATTGATTTGATATGGTCTCTGTGCAGTCAACCCTCTCTGCAAATGATAAGCTGTAGTTGCTGCTGCTCCCCAGCTGTGGCGCCACCACCTCAGCTCCACCTCAGATCATCAGGCATCAGATTCTCATAAGGAGCATGCAATCTAGGTCCCTCACCTGAGCACTTTACGGGAACATCTAAAGCTGCTGCTGATCTCACAGGAGGTGAGGCAGTGATGCAAGTGATGGGGAGTGGCTATAAACACAGATAATGCTTTGCTGCTCACCTGCTGCTCCCCTCCTGTTATGCAGCCTGGTCCCTAAAAGGCCACTGACCAGTACCAGTCCAAGGCACAGGCTTTGAGGACCACAGCCTTGAACAACAGAGATTTGTTTACATGTGGTTCTGGAGAGTGGAAGCCCAGCATCAAAGTGTCTCAGATTTGGAGTCTCCTGAGGCCTCTCTCAGCTGCAGAGATTGTCTGTGTGCACGTTTATCTGGTGTCCCTCTGTGTGCCTAAATGTCTTCTGGTAAGGGTATCAGTCAGATTGCATTAGGGCTTACTCTAACAGCCTCACTTTAATTAATTCATGTCTTGGTTCTGGTTGCTATCACAGACTCCCAAATACTGGACAACTTAAACAATGAGCATTTATTTCTCCCAGTTCTAGAGCCTGGGAATCGAAGAAAAGGCTCCATCAGATTGGCTGTCTAGAGAAGGCTCAATGCCTTGTTTATAGACAACTATCTTCTCTGTGTGTTCTTCCATGGCAGAAGGGGTCAAGGAGCTTTCTGAGGTCTTTTTTTTTTTTTTTTTTTTTTTTGGTAGAGACAGCGTCTCACTTTATTGCCCTTGGTAGAGTGCCGTGGCGTCACACTGCTCACAGCAACCTCTAACTCCTGGGCTTAGGTGATTCTCTTGCCTCAGCCTCCCGAGTAGTGGGACTACAGGCGCCCGCCACAACGCCTGGCTATTTTTCTGTTTTGCAGTTCAGCCAAGGCGGGTTTGAACCCGCCACCTTCAGTATGTGGGGCAGACGCCCTACTCGATAAGACACAGGCACCGCCCTGAGGTCTTTTTTAATAGAGGTGCCAATCCTATCCATGGGGGTATAGCCATCTTAAGGGAAGCACCGCACAATACCATCCCCTTGGGGGTCAGGATCTCAACTTGAGAATTTTAAGAGAATATAAAAACATTCAATCCACAAGACTTCTTTAAAGGCCCTATCTCCACTTAACAGTCCCATTCAACATGTGAATTATGAAGGGGACATGATTGGGCCAGTAAAAGGAGCTAGGGCCCCGGAGGTCTGTGCCTCAGGCCCCCGCTTCTCTGGCTCCAACATAAGCCACATCTACCACAACCACTTCTGCCTCTGTTCTCAGGTCCCATCTTCCCAGAACAAGGCTGGCCGCCAAGGGTAATTACTAAAGAAGGCCATGGCAACCTTCTTCAGTGCCTGATTGGAGGGTTACTCTTCATTAAATTATATTCTTCTAAAGACACAATCATCAATCATCGTGTAGAATGTGATTACAGTATTTACACCCACTTTGCTGAAGAGGCCTCTTATGCAAATACTTCCTAATTCAAATGACATCCCTGTCTGACTATAAAATTGACCTTGAGCAAATTGATAAAGCAAACAAAAGAGTGTCTTGCCTCCATTCATGACGGGATACTCCTAAGAAATGCATCTTTAGGCAAGTTTGTCCTTGTGTGAACGGCAGCAGCCATTTCTCTGTTCCGCTGTTTTAGTTGGCTGCTTCTATGTGCTTCACCCCAGGAGAGAGGTGGAAGTTTTCTCCACTTTCTGAAGGAGAGAGGGAAAGAAACCTGGGTGTAAGAGTTTGGGGCTACAAGACAGTTCTGGGGAAGAAGTTTGGCAGGGATAGAGAGTCCTCTGCACAATCAATCACCTGCACCAGAAACGGGTCTGCCTGGCGTTGTGCCACACTCAGCCACAGGCTGGGAGCAGCGTGTGGAAGACCAGTCTCTGTGGGAACTTGATAATGGATCTCTGGGCATAGTGGCTGGGACTGGTGGTCATTCACTATGGAGTGACCATAGTCATTAGGTAGATTCAAATAGGATAGTCAAATAGGAAGATCCAAAATATTCCCAAAGTATTGTGTCATCCAGATTGAAAAAGAGGTCAAGGTTTTCTAAAAAAACATTTATAGCTAGGGCAGTAGGGTTTTGTCTGTGTCATTAAGAGTTCTGGCAATGATGACAAGAAATGATAAAGAGATGGAACAAGAATACATTTGGGTGTTGGAAATTCCTCATTGGTTCATGTGGTCAGAAAGTCATTTCCCTCTTCCAGGCTCCAACTGACTTTATTCTTGCACTCAAGGAGTTAAACCCGTTAGTGGAAAGACATTCATTATCTGCAAATGTGTAATTACAGGTATATTTATATAAGCATATGGGCATGCATCTACAGTTTTAAGATAATTGAGGCCTTATATTAGTCACTTTCTATGCATTCTCTTATTAAATTTTTATTTTATTTTTAAATCTTTTTAGAGATGAAATCTTACTATGTTGCCTAGGCTGTTTTCAAACTCCTAGGCTCAAGCATTCTCCCACCTTACCTCTTATTGAATTCTTTAAATTGTAGTGGGTTTTTTGGCTCGGCGCCTGTGGCTCAACGGGCTAAGGCGCCAGCCACGTACACTTGAGCTGGCGGGGTTGAATCCAGCCCGGACCCGCCAAACAACAATGACGGCTGCAACCAAAAAAAGGCCAGGTGTTGTGGCAGGCACCTGTAGTCCCAGCTACTTGGGAGGTGGAGGCAAGAGACTCGCTTAAGCCCAGGAATTGGAGGTTGCTGTGAGCTGTGATGCCATAGCACTCTATCCAGGGTGACAGCTTGAGGCTCTGTCTCAAAAAATAAAAAATAAAAAAAAATAAATTGTAGTCAGTTTTTGTCTGTATAATTAAGAGTTCTGGCAAAGATGACAAGAAATGCCTCTGTAGCTGCAGAAATAAAATGTTTAATGCACAGACCAGGTATTGGCTTTCTTGTGATGCCCACCTGTCGGGTGCCCCTACATGGCAGGGTCCCATGATTGCTATAGAAAAAGGTGAAAATCACATGAAATAAGGAAGGTTCAAGGGAAGGCTAGATCTCCGAAGGGGAGTGTCACTCATCTGTGTCAGTATCACCAGTGAGAAGAGGGAGTTTTGCTGAGATCTAATGACTATTTGCAAATTGACTTTCTCAAAGGGACTCTTTCTGACATTTGAATATGGAAAACACTGTTTTGAAATGTACAGTTCTGGTGTTTGGTCAACTTTGGTTTGAAACCTGGGATCAAGCCTGGGGTCATAGTAGTGTGAACCACACTACTATGGAAACAGGTGGCAGGCAGTTGATTGGTGGGCTTGAATGTTTCTCTGACAGTGTTTTGGTAAAACAGGTGTGCCTTGAAATGCATAAACCTGAGAGCACATGCAGTGACAATAAGATGGAGTTAATCAGGCTAGGGCTGAGAGAACAAAGCTGGTCTGGTCCGTTTAGGTCCTAAGTGACCTTTGCCTCATGTCTTCCATTCTTATTGTTTTGTAAACTCAGCTTTAACCTAAATGTGTGTATCTTGAGTAATTTAGGGCAATTGATTTAGGAGATTAACTTTTGATTAGAGATCAATTATTATTTATTATAGGTTATGGCGATTACTATTGTTTAAGGTAAGTATTAGTTACATCGCAGTTTTCCTCCTTGATCCTTCTCTGGGCTTTTCATTTAGAGTTTCTGGATTTTACCAAACATTTCTCCAGAAAATTGTGACAATCACAATAAACCAAGTTTAAAATGTCTGGAGACAGAAACTAGTCTCTGGAAAATTATCCTACTCATTAGCTAGGTAAAATTCCAACAGAGAAGTTGTTTAAGTCAGTACAGTTTTTGCTTTGAACTTTTATGTATAAAACAGTGATTTTGGAAATGGTAGAACGAACAGTCTTGGAGAGGCTCCTCTCACTGTTCTCCAGAATTGCTGGCCTTCTGACAAAGTTTGGTGGACCTACCCCATCTCTGCAGATTGGCTGACAGTGACGGCAGCCACACCATCTTTGGGCATCAGCCTGTCCCTACTTGTTATGGTAATTACCATTACCATTACCATTCTCCCAGTCGTTATGGACCAATATTTTGTTGTTGCTGTTTGGTTTTCTGTTTTTCAGTTTTCCCTCAACACATGGTGAGGTAAGGACCAATATTTGAATAATAGTCTTTTGCTCTATCTCCTTCTCCCTAGTTTTTATGAGTAGGGGTCCTGCCTTCTTCATTTCTCAGAACTTAGCCCAGTGACTGCCACAGACTCTGGGCCCATTCTCCTCTACCACCCATGACCATCACAGAAAGTTCCCAACAATTTTGTTAGGTCAAGGAGTTGCTCTTCTCTGAGCCCCTTTATTTCAGGCCTTGTAATCAGGGGAAGCTGTCATGGTCATTGCAGTTCATAAAGGATGGCTCTATACAAAGGGGCCTTCTGGCACTCTGACCACCGCCATGAAGTCAGGTCCCAGATGCGATTCTCAGCTGCTCCCTCCGACCTGACCACAGTTCACATGGCAACCGGGGAGCCTGGCAGCGCAGCCAACCCACTCTCAGCAGCCCATTGGCGAAGCTTCTTCTCCTGGGATTACAGACATCTGCAAGACTCATTTTGCCCTGCAGAGTAAGGAAAAGAAAAATGCGACATACTGACTCGCTTGTTAGAAATGAAAGACTTTCCGTTGAGCCGAGCCATTTGCTTCTGAATAGCAATGTAAATGAAGTCATTCAGCAGCTGGAGGCCCTGCAGCTCGGGCAGCCCAGGACGGGGAAGACGCTATCTGGGCCTGTGTTGTCTTGGCAGTGGGAGGATGTAAGGACGCATGCTCAGCAGTTATGTGATGGAGACCCCTAAACACAAAAGTATGGGACACATAGGGATTGTAAAGAACTTCTAGACTGAAAACACTGCAAAACCATACAATGAACAACAAATTAAGAAGATGATTCGGATCGTGTCCTGCAAGGTCTGGACGTGAAGGTGGCAAGAACAAGCCCCTGAAACAGCCCACAAAGCCGAGGGGGCCAAGGAGATGGATGAGGAAGATAAGGCATTCAAACAGAAACAAAAGGGGAGCAGAAAAAACTCAAGGAGCGGCCCCTGACCACAGGTGGGATTATGAAATGTGGCAAAAGGAAGCTGTTCCTTGTGCCTGAGATGGTGGTTAACCCTTGATTCCTATCTAAACATCTGTAGTCTCTGCCATAACGTCTTTCGCCACCTACAACTAAAACGAAGTGTTGTCTTAGAGCCTATTGGACATTTAAGAATAAACTTTGGTTTAAAAAAAGATGATTGTGCCCCTAAGAATTAAGGGCCTCTGTTTGTCGTCCATGAAAAAATAACACTAGTCTACCTAAGACATCTGTTTTTGCATCACCGCTTTCCTCTTTGGTCTTTCTCCGGGCTTTTCAGGTAGAGCCTCTGGATTTTATCAAGCATGTCCCCAGAAAATTGTGACAACCACAAGAAAACAAGTCAAAATTGTCCAGAGGCAGAAACTAGTCTCCGGAAAATTATCCTACTCATCAGCTGGCTAAAATTCCAAAGGGAAGATTCAGTTCTCACTGGTGCACAGTCAAAAAGGAAGAGTCCCTCAATGCATACTGAATAATGTACCATACTCAGACAGAAGTGCCCCGGGATTATGTATCTATCTTTTGGGTATACAGTACCAGTGAATGTGAACTTATTTGGAAATAGGGTCTCTGGAGATATAATTAAGATGTAAATTTAGAGAACGTCATGTTGAAGTAGAGTACCTCCCAATCAGATGACCAGTGCAGCCTTATAAAAAAGAGGGAAATTTGTACACAGACACACATGGAGAATGAGATGGGATGACAAACTGAGATTGGAATGGTAGGGCTGCAAGCCAAGGAATGCCAGAGATAAATGGCTGCACCAGAAGCCAGAAGGAGGTGAGGAAGAAGTCCACCAGGAAGCATGACCCTACTGACTCCCTGATTTTGGTTTTCTAACCTCCAGAACTATGAGAGAATAAATTTTTGTTGTTTTAGGCCACTCAGTTTGTGATGCTTTGTGATAGCAGCCCTAGGAATCTTTTCCTTCTTTTTTGATAGGAAGCACATGAAATAAAATATATCCCAAGTTCCTGTGTTATAGGACACAAATCTGTAAGTAGTAAGTACTACAAGCGCAAAAGTATGGAATTATAATTCATGTTTTGTGCAACCCAATTGGCAATCATAATATACACATTTGGATCAATCATGATAGGGTAAATGTTGACTTTTTTCTGTTGTTCTATATAAAATGATATTACAAAATTATAATATGGAGAGGCAATAAAAGAATGCGCAGCCAAAAATTACAAGAAAAAGTATTCAGAGGTTTGCCACCCTGTTATCTAATCAATGTGTTATATTGTTTTCTTGACATTCATGACATTAGTGGTGTTAAAAAATAAACATGAGTACATTTTAAAATTGTAAAGAGTTTATTTGAGCAAACAGCAATTCATGAATCAGGTGGCACCAGACTCAGAAAGGTTTAGGGCTCCACTGAGGGAGCCCAAGTGGAAAAATTTTAAAAGGTATTCCCAGAAGCAAGACAAAGAAAATATATTTTGATTGTTTAAATGTCTTTAGTTAGAGATTAGTTGCCAATGTGTGATTGGTAGAGTCTCTAGTTAGAGGTTAGTTGGCAGTTTCTGATTGGTTAAATTTAAGTTTCATTTTCCCATTGACATTGAGTTTGGTTTCATTTTCCTTGTGTAGGAACCCAAAGTCCTAAAGCCAGTTCAGCCTAATGGACTCCTAATTAAACAGTGGACTCGTTTAAATAGTGACATTTGCTAGTGTAGTATATTGAATGATGTCCTCCAAAAAGATTGGCCCAAGTCCTAATCCCTAGAACTAGAGAATATTGCTTGGCAAAAGGGTCATTGCAGAGGTATCTAAGTTAAGGATCCTGAGATGAGATCATACTGGGTTATCCAGGAGGGCCCTAAATCCAATGGTGAATAGCCTTATAAAAGACAACTAGGGTAGATGGACAGACAGAGAGTAGGCAACGTGACCCCAGAGGCAGAGACCAGAGTGATGCCAAAGCACCAGAGTGATAGGAGGCCACCATAACCCAAGATTCTCTCCTAGCACCTTGGGATGACATGATTTCAGACTTCTGGTCTCCAGAACTGTGAGAGAATAAACGTCTGTTGTTTTAAGCCACCAAGTTTGTAGTAATTTGTTATAATAGCCACAGGACACTAACATAGCCAGCTTTTCTAAATTATGTAACTTGTTATGATTCCTGCTGTCATTCTGAATAAATAATCACTTCCATGCTTAGTTGAATATTCATAGCCTTGTGTTCTTTTTTTTAAAGGGGGCTCTTTAAGTTTCCCAAGCTTCAGACCTCATAAACACTGGAGTTGAGTGTTGTTATTATTTCAGATTGAGTTTAGTCCCACACTGGGGTGAAATTCAATATGCTACTTTATTTGTTCAAAGGTAATGAGGAAAACGACACCAGTTATTCTTGGGGGAACCCTTCTCCTTCCTAGGGTCATCTAAGAATCCAGAGAGCTTACATTTGGAAAAGTGAAACTCGAAACACAATTCCTGGCTGGTCCCTACTGACTTGCTCTCACTTGTGTTCCCCACTTGCAGTCTGAAAACTCAAGTGGCTTCATTTTCCTTTATTTGCTTTATTTTTCACCAAGCAAAGAAGGAGGGATCTTTCACTTCAGTCTCCAAGGCCCACACTCTTAGTTTTCTTCTGCTTCTACCCGTGACCCCTTCAGAAACTCCATAACTTGTCTTAGCAAGCTATGTGGTGGTACAGCACAGGCCTCTGACATTTGAGAAAGCCCCCAAAGCCAAGTGACCTCTGAAGTCACCAAGAGGCCTGTCTTCTCTCCCCATGGCTTAGACACTTACTTATCCTCCACTCCTAGCACCTGACTTTCTCCCTTCCCCCTTTGAAGTTCACTTCCTCCAACAGAAACCTGGCTGGGACCTGTTTCCCACTGCCCAGGAAACTCTGTCTTTAGTTCTAAGACATAAAATCTGCTAAGAAACCCTTAGGGGTCCCCAACTCAAAAGAGGAAGTTTTGACTATTTTCTTAGGATAGGGGTGGAGAGAAACACCTCTTAGTCCTTCTCATATTGTACAAAGCAAGCACAAAAACAAAGCAAAACACTCACACAAAGATCAAAACCTCAGTCAATTTCCCTGCCACATTATTATGACTTTTTTAGTTGGTTACACTGAGGTTCTTAAGGTTAAATTGCTGCAAAGGGATGAGAATTAAGCTGTCCCAGCCTTCCCCTGGGCCTTCTGGGAATCCTAACAGGCTCTCCCCCTGCTGCCATCTGACCTTCACCCTTGAAGAGGGGAATTCTACTCCCCCCTCCCTGTTGCAGACAAATCATCCCTTCCTGTGCCAGATAAGAGTGATAAGAACACAGGCAGCTGCCACATCTCACAGAGTCTCCCCACTATCCAGAGCTTAGTCTGAAAGAACACAGAAAGGGAAACAGCATTGGCAGCAACATTGGCTGCCCTGGGATACATCGTCTCCCACTGGCTCTTGCCTGGATATTTTCAACAAAGACATTCTTGAGGGGAAAAATACACAAATGTGTGTTGCTGGAGGAATAGTGAATGGCACACTGTCTGCCCCAGTAAAAAAATCTCCCCTTTCCTGAGAAGATAGAAGCAGTACCCAGAGGGAAGCATGTGGAAGCCCAAAATTAATTCCTTTTGCTCATTTTTTAAAATGGCCACTTGTTAATACTAATTGCATTTGTTATTTCACATAGGTTAGAAACATCATCTTCATCAACAACAACAACAACAAAAGCAATATAGACTCCCCCTTCAAATGTCTCCATTAGTCCCTTCACCTATTCACAGCCATTTGCATGGTTTTCTTTTTGAGCTACAGGAAATTGGTCCAGATGGCTGCACTGTCTCCAATAAATTCCCCACCCTCTGTCTTTCCCCACTACAGTCCTCATTCCGCATGATCCCCAGAAGACCCTTCCTACCCCTCAACGTTCAAAATGTCCTTCCCTACTCAGGTGGAGGACAAAGAGCCTATGTTTAGACCTCTAATGTGTTAAAAAGATATTAATTAGGAGACCATTAGGCTGAGACAGCACTCACCTCAGGTTGCTACTTAAGTGACCAAAGCCCAGAGTAAACAGTGAAATAAAACTTAAACACAACCAATCAGAAACCATGACCTAACCTCTAACTAGAGACTTTCTACATTAGCCAATCAAATGTATTTGTTTTGCTTCAGTGAACACCTTATAAAAGTAATCCTCTTACCCTCCCCTGCTGAAGGATGTGCTGAACCACTTGTGGTCTGGTGCTGGCCAATTCATGAATTGCTGTCTGCTCAAATAAACTCCTTTAAAGAGTAATGTGCCTAAGCTTGTCTTTTAACAGACATCATGGCCAAATGAGGTTGCATATTCCTTGTCAAAACACACTGAAGTAGCAAACTTGGGTTATTCAAGAGGGCATAGATGCTTTGGGGCCAGGTATGGTGGCTCAGGCCTGTAATCCCAGCATTCTGGGAGGACAAAGCAGGTGTATCCCTTGAGCTCAGGAGTTCAAGACCAGCCTGAGCAAGAGCAAGACCTCCTCTCCACTAAAAATAATAAAACTGGCTGGGTATTGTGGTGGGCACCTGTAGTCCCAGCTACTTAGGAGACTGAGACAAGGGGATCGCTTGAGCTCAGGAGTTTGAGGTTGCTGTGAGCTATGACACCACTGGCACCCTAGTCTGGAGCAACAGTATGAGACTCTAACTCAAAATAAAAAACAAAAACGCTGAAGTCTTCTCCTTTGTTGTAAACTTATCCTGAACTAGTATACCTACGTCTATTTTGCATTGAGTTAATAGCAGTTTAATTTCTCACTAGTTCGATTATGATATAAAAAGCACAATTATATTGCATGGCACTCTTCTAGTTACAAGCATTTAATTCATGTTTAAATTTAAACATTTAAATGTTTAAATGGTAGCAGTGTGCATTGCTTCCCATTTCTGTTATACGCATTTTTTAATACTCTCAAATAACAGCCTCATGAGTCCCAAGCTACTCTGACCCAAATGTTCAGTAGTGGGTGGATAAAAGGACCTGATTTTCAGTGGCACTCACACTGCTTTGTCAAAGTGAGACAGCTGAGGAATCCCCTTCTTAATCTCCACTCACCTGCCCCAGGTTATTCTGAAGTTGTGGTGGCAGGTGCCCTCTGGTCAGGAGGCTTGGTTCAGGCAGATTCTGTCTGCATCCAAGATGGTCCTATCTCTGCAAACAGCTGAACTTAATCACACCTTTGATTTGTATTATTTTTCACTTCAGAATAACTCTGAGTACTTCACAAAGTACTTGTGGAACCCTTCTATTTTATTCTCAAAACAGTCCCTGGAAGGGCTGAAACTCATGCTCAAGCTCCCATAGCTGTAAAGTGCAGAGCAGACTGGAGTCAAGTCTCCCAACTCCAAGCTCAGTGCTCAGTTACCAATATTATAGCAATGGTGATCATTTACTGAAATAGTCATGATCCCCTAACATGGGGACACCTTCTGAGAAATTTATCATTAGGTAATTGGTTGACAGGATCAGTGCTAGGCCTCCCACACGCCTTAGCTGTATGGTACAGCCTACAGCTCCTGGGCTACACACCTGCAGGAGGTGTTACTGTGCTGACTACCGCAGGGAGCTGTAACACAGCTAAGTATCTGTGTATCTAAACATAGAAAGTACAGTAAGCATACAATATTATAATCTTAGGGGATCTCTGTGTATATGCGAGGCAGTCTGTTGACCAGAACGTCGTTATGAAGTAGTGTGTGCCAGGCACAGCTCTCACCACTAACTTTTCTTACCAACCGGAGAAGGTAAGTTCTTGGGTCAGCTTGAGTTCTTCAAGAGAAAACCTGAGACCAGGATTCAAGAGCAAGCTGTCTATTTGGAAGGTGATCTTGGAAGTGAGACAGGGAAGGGGAAGCTGACAAATGGTGCTGGTTAGCACTGCGGATTGCAGCTTACTCCTGTCCAGGGATCTCTAGAGACACAGGTTTACTCCCCGAAGGAGTGAGAGAGCTGCGGTTCTTCCACACCGGTCCCGTGGGTGGTCGCTGGGAGGAGGCGCTGTGGTGCTTTAGGATTGGGGAGGGTGGCTGGGCAGGCAGAGCAGCGACCACAGCCGGGATGAACCCGGAGCCGAGAAGTCAGGCAGGGGGGTGCTGACTGCGTCTGCTGTGCCCCTACGGTGAGCCCCGTCAGATGTTTAGAAATCTGCAGGAAACAGGCCAGAGAGTTCTCGCCTCTCGCCCAGGCTCACTCAGCCAGATGGGAAGCCTGCGCTCCAGCCGCCCCCTGCCCCTCACCGCCTGGCACTGCCTTCTCCTCATGCCTGAGGCGTTCCCAGGGACTTGAGTTTCCACCCTGGGGCCACTCCCGGGGCCCACGTGGTCCGCTGTCTCTGGACAGCCCCCTTCCCCTGCACAACTGCACTAAAGCAGTGGTTCAATTCTGCAGGCATCGCAATCCCCTGGGCGGCTGCCAGATCTCAGACCCAGTGTCCCCCTGGGAGAACAGCACGCGCCGGTTACCGCGGATCGGGAGCGCCCCAAACACTTCTGCTCCCCGGTCTCGGCATCGGACTTGCCAAGGAAAACACACAGAACAGCCAGGCACTGGTGGGGACACCACAGGGAGCCTCAGGGGAGACCCGCACTCTCGCCCCAGAGAAAGGACCCCACGGTTCCTCCCGGGAGTCTGAAATAATGCCGACAGCGGGGGGTGTGCCCCGGGGCCATGGACCCCCGCTCCCTGAGTCTGCCAGCCACAGCCTGGGCCCTCTGTACCTCTTGGCTAGGAAATGCCAGGCCAATGTCCACCTTCGAGGCCCGGCGTGGGGAAGGGCTGTGCTCCCCGACTGCCTTCCCAGCGCCTTCCAATTCCCTGCGGGTGAGGACCACCCTGCGGGGCCCTTTGCCCCACACTTAGAAGCACGACTGACGTCCTCTCACTCACACCAGGGAGTGGGGGAGGGGGGTTTAGAAGCAGAGACCCCGGAGCTGAAGAGGAGGATGTCCTGGATTTAGATGCTTTCGCCAAGGAGGAAACCCTGCCCACGTGGTCACTTCCGAAATTCCCAGCTCTCCCCCAGCGCCCCGCCTCCCTGGGGCTGGAGGGGAACAGGAGCAGGACTGATCCGAGGAGGGGCTTAGGCACCCCCCTGAGGTGAGCCCCTCAGCTGAGCACATGCCCCTCAGAAGCCCAGGGACAGAAGCCAGCTGTGCAGTCAGCCAGAAGGGTCCCCACAAGGGAGAGCGTTGAAGAGGAGAATGGGAGGCGTTCAGCACAGCTGGGGTGGCCCGGGGGCATTCCTTCCGAGTGTTCACCGACACTTCCCTGTAGTTACATGATCTTTAAACAAAGCCAATTCAGTTAGCTGAGGTTTCTTGAAATCAGTTAAAACAGTTAAACATTATTTAGTTCTGCATCAACTAAACAGCCAGTTGATTAAATTTCTCATTTTTCAATAAATTTGGAATCGAAAATATAACAGTTATGATTCAAAGATAATCATAGGCACCTCCTAGGTGGTGGGCACAAATGCCAGGCCCTGAGCAGCGGTCAGCAGTGAGCCTCCCACCCTGCGGTTCTCACCAATCTGAAAACCGAGGGCGTGTGTGCGTGTATGTGTGAGATGCCCATGTACAGGAGTCAGCGTGTGGGCGTGTGTGTGAGGGTGTGGCATGTGTGCTGTGTGTGTGAGTGTGCACGTGTGATGTAGGGGTGTGCGTATGTGAAAGAGTGAGTGTGTGGGTCCGCGTGTATGATGGGTATGAGTGTGTGTGAGTGTGCACTGTGTTCTCATGCACACTCTTTGTTATCCCGGGATGCGCAGCCCACTATCCACATTCCTTTAACATCCTTGAGCACGTTCGCATGTTTGGCCTCCTAGAAACGCGCCCCACGCGCACCTGTGCACAACAAACGCTGCTGCCCAAACTGCCGGCTTAACTTGTTTCCTTGGGCTCCAGCAGGATGTTGAATTACCCTACCAACACGGGCATGCTCAGCAGAAAACTTGTAAGCAGTTGAATAGGTGGAGGTGAAAATCAGTCTGCGGATGCTCAAAAAGATGAATTTGTATAGACTGGGATGGGAAGGGAAAAGCGCAGCGGGAAATGGTTATCAGTTGGCTGTCGTTTTGTTGGGCAACAGCGCCCTCTCTTGTTTCTTCTGAGGAAAACAAGTAACATTCTCGTTGAGAGCTTACAAAGTCCTGGCAAGAAAATGCTGTTTGCTTTCAGGCATTTGTCAGAGAATTTGCCTGCAGGGTGCCTTCCTCATGACCCCACACATGTGACAGCTGCCTCATGGCACTAGCCTGCCTTCTCACGCCTGCAGTTCTCAGGGTGCTGTGAAATCCCTCAGCCCAGGAGCGCCCCCCCTTCCCTCCCCAGCCAGGACTGTTCTATCCTCCCCCCACCGATGTCATGACCTTCCTTCCTGCTGACTCTCATCTTCTCAAGACAGTGGTCCAAGACTTTGGACTTCTGTGAGTTTCTTGAAGAAATTAACTTGTAGTAATTAATGGATTCAAACAAG
Organism: Arctocebus calabarensis; assembly: GCA_963573935.1. Lineage (NCBI taxonomy): Eukaryota > Metazoa > Chordata > Mammalia > Primates > Lorisidae > Arctocebus > Arctocebus calabarensis. The sequence goes on from CAUYON010133375.1 coordinate 44,236, forward strand.
AAAGCCTTTCCCAGCTCTATTATCCTTTGAAAGACATTTAAGGGCATCTCCTTAAAACAAAGACACCCAGCCTTTGTTATCTGGACTGAGACTCTGAATAGGGAACTGATTTGAGGGTCATACACCAGAGAGAGAAGTACCATCCCGTCTTAGACCATACATCACTACAGAGTGATGGGGCAAGAACAATCTCAGAAAACATCTGAAGAGTCAGAGACTTCTCTCTCATAAAGCATCTGTGGTATCACCCTAGGAGAGTTCACAGTGTTCTTTGATACATCGTTATACTGTGATATTGTTGCTGCCCAATCAAGTTCATTGCCTGCTGCTCAAGAGGAAGCCAATACACTGAGACCACAGTTGTTGCACAGACAAAGAGTTTTATTTTTCAGGGCACTGGGTGAGGAGATGGGAGTAATTTCTCAAGTTCATCTCCCTGAGAATTTGGGGACTAAGGTTTTGAAAGATGGTTTGGTGAACAAAGGACTAGGGAATGGGATCTGCTGAACTTACAGAGTTAGGATGCAAGAATTATCTTCCCAGCTGGGAGTTTTCCTTGGCAGGGGGTCTCAAGGATGTTGGATCTCTTTCCATGTCTATATGTGGGTCCAGTTGGCATCAGTGAGCCTGTCCAGAATGAAGAGTCTGAAAAGTACCTTAAAGGCCAGTGTCAAGCTTCACAATGGCAATGTTATCTATGAATGTAGTAGGGGAAGTCACAAATCTTGCCCCTGTCAGGGAAGGCAGTGCCATTTACCAGTTGGAAGGAAGTTACAGAACAATGGCTGGCTAACTTCTAGCTCTATACTTTTATCAAAATCAAGCTCTAATTACTATTCATACCTTATGGCTTTTTATTGTTTGGATTATTTACTGTTTTGATATGTATTTAGGACATAAACCTGGTTTTACCAAATTCTCTCTCATTGAGTGAAATCCTTCTGCAATTCATAACTAAACTCCAGATGAAATGACTGAGCACCTTGCCTGAATTAGAAGCTGAAGCTTTAAAAGATTAGCAATTTGGTTACAAAAAATTCCTTTTAACCTCAAGATTCCACAGGGTCTGCCTGGCTAGATAGTAGCAGCTGAGCTTCATCCACAGAGGACACTATGCAGATGGCCCCTTACTGGGCCAAGCTGTGGAACAAGCACACAAATCCCTACAATGCTAAGGCCTTTCTTTTTAACATCCACCTGAAATTTCTCTCCACCCCTTCCCACTTCCCTAGCAAATTCCAACCTGAGTAGCTTGGATGATGTCCCTAAATCCTACAATAGAAACCAGCACAGTAAAGCCCATTCTGACTTGCGGTGAATGTGGAGGCTTCTTTACAATCTCTCAGCTTCTCTCACTCTCCACGAGGCTCTCATAAATGTTTTCTCATTGAATATTAGCAATTCCCCTGGGAAGGAAGAGGATTGAATATTATCATATCATCATCACCATCATCTCATCATTCCCAGTTCACAGATGACAGGACAGAGAGACCAAAGGGTCTACTCAAAATTGTAGACAATACTATATACATCTCTTTCTCTTCCCATTAACCAATGGCATCACTCTCACTTTAAAGATTAAGGCAAATCAGTACAAAGTAACTTGCTCAAGAGTATTCTGTCAGAGTTCCATCTCTGCTCCAGTGATTTTAGGTAACAATCTTTAGCATTCACTAAATTTCCATATGCATTTGGGTCTATTTCTAAATAGACTTTCTATCCTATTTCATTGGTCTGTCTGTTCAGGTATACACTAGTATCACACAATTTTAATTATAGAAGCTGTATCAGATATTTTAATGTTTAATATAACCCTCTACTACCACCACCCTCACTTTCTTTTCTTATTTAGTATTTTCTGGATATTCATGTAAACTTATTTTTCCATATAATCTTAGTATCAGCTTATTGAGCTGCATTACAAAAACCTTCTGGCATTTTTTATTGAGATTGAGATAAATTTATAAATTCACTTATGAGCCAGACATAGTGGCTCATGCCTGTAATCCTAGCACTCTGGGAGGCAGAGGTGAGTGGAATGCTTAAGCTCAGGAGTTCAAGACTAGCCTTAGCAAGAGCAAAACCCCCATCTCTACTAAAAACAGAAAAATCACCCATGTGTGGTAGCAGGCACCTGTAGACCCAGCTCCTCGGAAGGCTGAGGCGGGATGATCACTTGAACCCAAGAGTTTAAGGTTGCTGTGAGCTACGATGATGCCATGGCTTTCTACTAAGGGTGACAAAGTGAGACTCTTTCTCAAAAAAAAAAATATATATATGTACATATACACACGAATATATATGTGTGTATATATACATACACACACACATGCATAAATTCACTTATGGAGATGTAGCATCTTGATAAAGTTAAATCTCTTTATTTAAGAATAAGGTATGTCTTTCCATGGATTAACTAGCCTTAATACAATTAAGACTGATTTTGTGTCATTCAGAGTGGTTTTATTGTTTTGTTTATATAGACTTTGAATATTTTTATGTCTAAGGATTCATATTTTTTAGAGCGATTGCTCATGAAGTTGTCCTCTAACTTATTATTTTTATATATGAAGGCTATTTATTCTCTTATAAATTTTTTATTTCAGAATAATTTTAGATTTACACAAAAGTTGCAAAGTAACAGAGTTCCCACACATACCTCACCCAGTTTCCCCAGATTAACCTTGCACAGTGCCATGACACATTTGTCAAAACTAAAGAACCAACATTTGCGCATTACTGTCAAAATTCAGACGTTATCTGGATATCACTGGCCGTTCCACTGTTCCCGGATCCCACCCAAGGCGCCACATCCTGTTCCGTTCTCAGGTTTCCTCAGTCTCCTCCGGTCCGTGAGTTTCTCATGTGATTATATTTGTGTTCTATGTTGACTTTATAGTTTTGGGGGGAAGTGGGTAGAAAGATTCAAGTTTAAGGGACTACCATGATGCTAGGGCCTGGCAGAACTCTTCTAAACATAGTTTTAAGATCTGAAGACTCTGACTTCCTGGTTGCTCCCCTCTGCCTCTCCCTTAACTTATAACCTCTGAAACCACATGCTTGGGTGGCAAGGCAGCTTCCTGCAGCTGATTGCTGACCGTGGGCTGATTTCTATAATCTGGCAGAGAATTCGAATTTTTTTTCTGAGAGAGGGTCTTATTTTGTCACCCTGGCTAGACATGTTAGAGAGCTATAACATCATTACAGCTCACCATGACCTCAAACTCCTGGGTCCTAATGATCATCCTGGCAGAGAATATGTTTTTTGTTTGTTTGCTTGTTTGTTCTGAGACAGAGTCTCACTTTATCACCCTCGGTAGAGTGCTGTGGTATCACAGCTCACAGCAACCTCAAACTTTTGGGCTTCAGCGATTCTTTTGCCTCAGCCTCCCAAGTAGCTGGGACTATAGGCACCCACCACAACGCCCCACTATTTTTGTTGTTGTTGCCATTGTTGTTTGGTTCAAACCCACCAGCCCTGGTATATGTGGCCGGCACCCTAGCCGCTGAGCTACATGCCATGGTAACCTATTAGGGCGCAGGTTCTGACATCAAGCTATCTAATCACCCCAGGCCCAGGAAACTCCAAGTAGGCAGCCAAGGGATCAACTCATCTTCATGTGGATCTGATCTTTTCA
>CAUYON010133377.1:0-27334 GCA_963573935.1 Arctocebus calabarensis
TTCATACGTGTTATCTTCCGCTCTTCTTACATATCCCTTCTCATATAAAATGATACAGTTACCCCATTTCCTACCTACCCCTTCTCATACAAACTGATAAAGTTACCCCATTTCCTACCTACCCCTTCTCATACAAACTGATAAAGTTACCCCATTTCCTACCTACCCCTTCTTATAAAAACCGACAGTTACCCCATTTCCTACCTACCCCTTCTCATACAAACTGACAAAGTTACCCCATTTCCTACCTACCCTTCTCATAAAAACTGATAAAGTTACCCCATTTCCTACCTACCCCTTCTCATACAAACTGACAAAGTTACCCCATTTCCTACCTACCCCTTCTCATACAAACTGACAGTTACCCCATTTCCTACCTACCCCTTCTCATACAAACTGACAGTTACCCCATTTCCTACCTACCCCTTCTCATACAAACTGACAGTCACCCCATGTCCTGGACTCTAAAATCGAGACTTAGAGGTTCAGCTAAAGAGCATTTGGCCAGTGCACGGTGGCGCTGGATTCCTGCCACTCAAACTCCAGAGTCCTGGCTGGTGTCCCCCCTCCACACATCCTCCATCACGTCCTCAAGGCAGAAGCAGGCGGCCCAGAGTGCAATCCAGAAGTCTTTGATTTCGTGAAGTAAAAGATTTCTTGATGAAAATTTAAAAGGAGACCAAAAGAAAAAGGTACCGGATGGTAAGAGATGCTTAAGGCGACCCAAAATCTGGTGCGAGATTCGGACTTTGGAACGATGGTCAGAGTAATTGGATTGTGAAGGTACTCTCAAGGTTTGGAGATACTGGATGGCTTATTGGGTAAAAAGATTAGTGTTTTCCCATCTTGAGGTTTGAACCAAAACGGAGGTCTTGGCCGGGAGCAGCCCAGCCGTTCTCCTGGGATCCGTGGTTTGGACAACTCTGCGCTGTAGTGAGCAGGCAACAGTCCGTGTCACAGAACAGGTGCCCAGGCTCTGGCGCAGTCAGCCCCATGTGGCAGCTCTGGAGTGGAGACTGTCTGGAGCAATTTGAGGAGACTTGTGTGCCTCACGGAGCCTGCCTGTCACTGTGGGAGATGTGGACATGCAGGAGAGGGTGGGAGAAGTCATCCACACGCGGCCAGATGCCTTGCTTTGCCCGCCCCGAGGTGTCTCCGAGCTCCGAGAGCCCTGGGCGGAGCTAGTTCCCGACCTCTCTGTTGTGATCCGCATTCAGCCAAGGGTGAATTCAGACAGTGGTGACACCACAACCGAGAGGATGGTCTGCATTTCAGGGAAGAAAATAGGTAATTATAGTTTAGTGACTGTTGGAGATGAACTCTGGGGGGAAAGGCCCCGAGAAAGGCCTCAGAAGAAGCTCTGCCTCATCAGAGAACCTGAGGACTAGCAAGTGGTGGCAAAGCCTAGGACAGAGGTCCAACAGTGCCCAGGCCCAGCAGCGAGAAAGCCTGTGGCCCTGGGGACTCTGGGGAAGTTTGACACAGCACAAGCATTAGGTGCAAGTGGTGGAAAGATAAGACCGCAAAGGTGAGCGGGCCAATCCCAGCCCATTACTGTTCTAATAGTTTCCTGTACAATAAACAAGTCTTGGTTTAGAGCTATTGAAAACAGGCTTTCTTTAATTAACGAAATAAAATCAGACAAGAAAAATGACTACAGAGATCAAAGCCCAAGGCTGGAAATACCAATAACTAACACCTGTGTACAGCACGACAACGTTTTCAGAAGAAACCTGTGTGAATTGCCGCTTTCCTCCCGTGTCAGGCCGAGTGGTGGTGACAGCAGTCCCCTGCGGTTCCAAGGACAGGGACTGGCCTCCTGGAGGTCACACAGCTAGTCAGTGGACAAAGCAGGAGTCAACCCTGGACACCCCAGCCTCATCCATCCACATATTCATGAAGATCCTACGGTGAGAACAGAAAGGTTCCCAGAATCACGAAGGGCGCAGAATCCAGCCCCTTCTTCCTGCTGGGAAATACGGCCCTTCAGGGCCGGGGCACCATGTTTCACTCTTTGTACACCTAGAACCTGGCACACCGAGCGCCAGGCGCCCTCATGCTTGCTGAAGGAGAGTGGGGAATAAATGCTCCCATCTGGTCTTTACTGATGGGCCAAGTGAGAGGCTATTCAGACACCTGCACTCCTATTGTATAAGAATGGGGAAAAGGGGATACTGGCCATTGGCTAATTTGCCAAGGACTATTCATTTTGGCTAAACGGTGGACTTTAATTCACCCAAACAAGAGCAGGAAGCCAAAAACGACTGACCAGATTAGTGTGACCCAGCAGAGATGACACAGAATGGTGACAGCCGCTCTTGCACTGCTGGCTGATGGGCTGGCGAGTCCTTTTGGGCTGGCGAGTCCTTTGGGCTGATGGGAGGCCCTTGCACTTGCCTGTTTCCATCTTCTGTGTTGAGTGTCCTTAAGTAACCCACCTGGCCGGGAGAAGAAAGCCAAGTGTCACACCCAGTTCTGGATTCCACATTAACAGCCTCCTTCCGCAATGTTAAACTTTGCCCTTGAGGCCTTTTGTTTAACTTTTTAATTTGAAAAACAGATTCTGTTGCGGTCAATCTGTTCTGTCCCCCCCTGCTCCCCACCCGGCGCCCTCTCCTCCTTTTTTTGGCCGAAGTAAAATATAACTATCTCAAACAAACATTTTTCTTTTTCTCTTTAAAACGTGCATCCTGCCTGCTTAGTGAAGAGAGAATGTAACAGGCTTGTTTTAAAAACTAGTTATATGTATTGGGACGATTGCTGTGAACTAAGCTGCTGGGTCCGGCGCTTTGATCAACCTGTGGTCAGCAGCCTGGGGACCAGGTTTTGGAAGGCGGCCTCTGTTTTCCAAGTATTGTTCTGTGAGGCATGAGAACAGGACCTTGGCACCATCAGAGGTACCTGCTGCCTTTTCTGGCCCCCTACTCAGGACGCAGTCGGAGAGGTATTGTTTATGGTTCATAAAATGTGACTACTGTGAATGTTCTAGAATCCCACCAGAATTGGATTCTAACTTTCATGGAGCTGTAAATTAAGGGGCAGGAAGTGTGATAAAACTCCTTAGAGAACTGTGAGAGGGGGAAAAAAAGTTGTGTTGCAATGGTTAAATGAAATTTTATAAGCACATGTAGTGTGGAGCTGTTTTGCATTACATGAGTTGAATGCCTTGGAGACCCACATCTGTAGGCGCATTATTAAATCCTTAGTCAGCACTTTCCAACCTGATGAGATTACTTCTTCATTTGACGGGAGAAAGGGAAGCTGAGCTCTGGTGCTGGACTGCAGACTTCTTTTGATGTTTCACCTTGAATACTGAAAGAGGACAATTACCCACTTCCCCCTAACCCACCAGCACATCCCAAACTTCAGACTGTTGTGAATATAACTGACCATAATTTTATGCAACTGGAGCCTTTGTGGGAGTGGATTTATGGGTCTCCCGAACAAGTATAACTGAAAGTTCCTGACAAAAGTAGATCAAAGCTCTCTGTTTACTTCCTGAATGTAAATGTCTCAAGATAACATCATCTTAGCTGTGTTGTGATGGTGCCACTCACCGCAGATACAGCACCAGGATTCCTTTGTACCCTATGTGGATACAGGACGTTAGATTAAGGGGCTATAAATCATGAAGGAAGAAACTACATGAAACCTAAGATTATGTCAGTGAATGTCTGAAGACGGTTTTCTGACTCTCCATAAATAGATTTTTGTTTAATGTGTCAACATTTTCCCAAGTGATTTGCTATTCACTCCCAACAGTTTAATAATCTCAGATTTCTTCTATGTTTTTCTTATATGGCCCAAGAAGGGAAAATGCAGAATCATTCTTCAGTTACTATTTTAAAACATGCACTTGCTTGCCTAATAGAAATTGTAAGAAGAGATCGCAAGAGAAAGATGGGCTTTTCCGGATCTGGTACTATCAGCAGTTCATGGACGTTTATGGAAATCTGTGGGCTACGACTTGTGTTACCACCACACTCCTCACGCCAGAATTATGGGCATCTTCAGCCACAAACTGGTCATTAGAACATATAGTGAAATGGATGATTTTTAAAAATTATTATTATCAGAGCTGTTTATCTACCATCTCTGCAAAGAAATGGTTTCATCCTAGAGACTTCATTCATTCAAAAAAAAAGAAAAAATTCCCTGTGTGGTTTCCCCTAACCAACTTCTCATTCTGGAAACCCCTGGTCAAGTAGCCGGGTTAATTGTCATGAAGATTAGTGTGATGTTGAAATAAGTACTAATGGTCAAATTATAGGAGTGAAAAAGTTTAAGAATAGGTTTTGGTTTGGGCCTGAAAGGGTTAATTAAGGTTTTTTCACGGGTTATTAAAGACCCCCAACCTCTACCTTCAGGAGTCATATTGATACCCCACCACAGGGCAGCTCTGCCCCTCTATTGAAATGTTGCTGCTCAGAGTACAATAGCCTTCTGTGTCTGCAAATCATTGCTAAAATCATCTCAAGGAAAAAAAAAAAAAGTTCGAAAGCTTTAACGTTAGACAAAAGCCCAAGAGTTGCAGTACGCAGCTCAAAAACCCAGAGTCAGCAACTTCTATTGATTTTAAAACTAACCTTTAAAGTAACTCTGAGAGTGTGTGGTTAGCATTTAAATTTAAACATGTCATGAGTTGATTTGTGTTACTGAATACCAACTCAGAAGGAGTAACATTCACATTGCATTTTTTTTCTAATTCCCTTAAGCAGCTAAAGTATTTCATGAAGTGTCAATAGGGCAAAAAGAAAAAGAGGAGCCCGATGCTAGGCCTGTAGTCTTCTTTCCCATGCAAATACTCACCCCCCAAAAGAAAAGTGTGGAGACCGAAACACAATAATTAGTCCTTTGTCTAACTTTCCCAAGTGCTAGAGAAAGACAGATTAATTAAATATACAACAGTGTTGGTTTTTGGAGTGGGGGTCTCGCTTGCTGTGTAGGTCATAAATTAGGCAGAATAAATACTTCAATGTGTTTGCTGTGGGGCCTGCTACGTCAGAACCACTGGCAGGTTGGTGGGAGGAGACCAGAGGGTTTCTTGCTAATGATAGTCACGTCTGGGTCTGTCTGGTTGCTAAGAGCAACCAGACATGATGTAACACCAGGATGAACTTGAACTTGGGGGGCTTGAAAGGAGAACAATAGACCAGAGCAATCAATAAAGCCTATTTCAGTGAAGGATTACAGAGCTGATCTGGGTAACCTTGTCGGCAAGGCACATACTGAATAGCAAGATGTGTGAAGAAACTTTCTTTTTCTTCGCTTTGCTTTTTGAGAGAAGTGCAGAGGCTGGGCAGATTTTTCCTGAGGTCTCATCCGGGAGCCGCGGTGTGGCAAACTGCTCCCCCTGCTGACTTGCGGGGTCCCAGGCCTTTGCTTCCAGAACGACCACACTGTCCGATTTAAGAAGTCTGGGATTTCACAGCTGACTTAGAAAGCATGAAAACAGACTCTGTAAGCAGTGTTTGGGGGAGAGGAAGTGGCTCTCCCATGGATCAGAGCCAGCTCTTAGGAGAGGCCTGTAGAAAGCACCCAAGCTGCTTGCTCTGACCTTCCTTTCTCCTTTCTCCTTTTTCTTTTGTCCAGTTAGATTTAGGCCGCGTATATTTGCCAGGATGGTTTCCTTTCAGGACACAAGAGGCCTCATTGTGCTCCTCAGCGCGTGTGTCAAAGAGTCACATCGGAAAGCAGGATGAGCAGTTTTTTGATTTAGGCTTGGGTTTTTAAACTCCCGTGGAAATCAAAGGTAGCTTATATGACCAGGAAATCCTGTACCAGCCTCCACCCAGCTGTCATTGGCCATTTGTCCCTGGGGATCACGTGAGCCTCACTGTATCTAATTGAAACTCTTGAATAGGAATGAGCTTTCAGGGTGGCGCCTATAGCTCAGTGAGTAGGGTGCCCGCCCCAAATACCAAGGGTGGCGGGTTCAAACCCGGCTCCGGCCAAACTGTGACAGAAAAATAGCCAGGCGTGTGGCGGGCACCTGAAGTCCCAGCTACTTGGGAGGCTGAGGCAAGAGAATCACCTAAGCCCAGGAGTTGGAGGTTGCTGTGAGTTGTGATGCCACGGCACTCTACTGAGGGCTATAAAGTGAGACTCTGTCTCTACCAAAAAAAAAAGGAATGAGCTTTCACTTGGCTGATACTGTCACTTCTGCTACAAAATGTAGTGAATTTATCAGGATTTTTCTAGAGAAAAGTTGGCAAAAGCCATATACTTTTTTATTTCACTGGAGAAACTAACTCTGATACTGCTCTATAATTGGTCAGTTCATTTAGCAGAAAAAGAAATACCAGTAGGTAAAGTGACATATGACTGGGCACTTGCCGCTACAGATTTTGAAAGTAAAAGAGAACCAAATAACTGGGCCCAACAGGCCTACAGAAGGTGCTAAATAAGTGTTGCATGAGCAAAAGCATGAACGAGGTGTATGCAGTGGCCTCATTCTCCCTTCAAACAACATGGTAGTCAATAGGGTGAAATGTTAACACTGCTTGAGTAATACATGTCATTTTTTAAATTGTTGCTTTAAAAATCTCACACGTATAAAAAAATAGCATGCAAGGAAAACGTTGTGACTTGCCCAGAATTACCCAGGAGGGCTCGGACAGCACTTTTCCTACTCTGCCTATACTCACATCACTACTGACTGTCTGTGCCTGTTAAAAACAGCGCCACGATCACATCTGCGTGCCTAGCCCTCCTTTAAAAGGAGATGTGAGAATCACTAGGATAGCCATTGGGTGCCACGTGGAACCTCTCCGTCCCGTCAGCTCCTCCTCGTGCGGAACGTTCTATGTTCCGGGCACCGGCTGGGCATTGAGGACGGGAGGACTAACAGGACATCCAGCCCTCCTGTACCTGCCCCCGCCAGAGTACAAAACCTGTGTTTGTACTTCGAGAGGACAGAAACCCCTCCTTGTGTAGGACACCCTCAGAACACTGGCAACCCCCGTGAAGACAAGGACTTTCCCTTTGGTCCTTTTTCAGTCGTCTCAGGACCTGCTGTTATTGGTGGTTCCTTTCCTTTCCCAGCAAATCCCTCCCCCCTCTCCACCCCACTATAGACCCCACTGTTACATTTGGAAAGGCCGCTTCTAAAACACGCTGCTTTACCAATTGTCCTTCTAATTGTACTTCTCCTTTTGTTTTCCAGTCCTGGTACCTGGGATAAAAGTTGCAGTGTCCCACCACCCACCAGACAGACCACCTAACCCCTTCTCAACTCTGTAACCGGACGCAACCTCCACCCAGCGCAGTTACGATTTCACTGTCAGCGGAAGGGGACACACACCGATTCAGATCAACTTGTACATGGAAGCAGAGAGCATTATGGTCAAACAGCAAAGGCCATAATCTTTTGGGATTTTTTTTTTTTAAATACTTTAGGGACTGTTGTAATTTCTCATATGGTGCTGGAAATGGCCGGGCTTTGTAACACGTGAAGTGTTTCCCTGGTAGCATGAGCATGAGGTGACATGGCTAGTGGAAGACGACCCTTGCTCACTGACTCCCTGTTGTAACACACTTTCCTTACGGAGCCCGGCTGTTTCACAGTATTTCATGAATTTACCCACGCAGGTGTGATCCTCCTTGGCCATTCAGGGGACACATGGAGAAGTAAGTCTTTTGTAGTAGCTGAGATCTGCAATATATAACTTACAGGACGGTCAAAGGGCAATGTTTTTCTGTAACATATTGGAAAAAAAATGCCGTTTATGTTCCTTTTTTATTTTTTCTTTTACTTTGGTTTGGTTCAGCAGTCAGCAGTTAAGTATATAACATGGCCCGCAAGGACAACGAATCCACCCACATTGCAGAACAATTCTGAAAATGGCAAACTACTACTACTACTATTCAGTTTTGTAAAAGTTTTGAAATGCTGCACTTAACATTTAAAAAAAAAAAAACAAAACATTTTTTCAACAATTTCAACAATGACACAAAATTCACATGGAAATGGGGAAGATGGTCTGTTTTGACAGAAACTGACAGGAATCAATCAAAACAATCGAATTTTGAATTGAGTAAAGTGCAATTTCATTGGATAGCTAAATATCTTTGTAAGATAGAGATTGTTGAAAATTCTATTTTTGTTTTTCAAGTCCTTTCACCCCAGGACTCTAAATTATTGGGGTAAAAAAACAGCCTTGCAAGAAAAAGGGGAGCTATTTTTGCTTTTTATGTTTTTTATTATTAAACTTGTATCCCTTTAAAAACTGAAGGAAAATTAAAAAAAAAAACAAAAAAACAAATCTAATGGTGCTTTTACCACAATATGTTAACTACATTAAATGCTAATTAATTATTTTCTGTTATCAAAGCACATAACTAAAATGAAATCATGGTATCTGTTAATTTTATAAGCTAGAAGTCACTGTCATGGATTATGCCAATTCTGAAAATTTTTACATATATCTGGCAACATAGGATTTATCAGTTATCAGACACCTCATTGTACCAGAGATTGTCCAGAAGTTTTAAAGACCTTTGTGTCCCTGAACTGGGCTACAGGAAAAAAAAAATATATAGTAATAGCAGTAATGAAACCAGTACTGACATAAATGCTGATACCCAGTCAGATCAAGGGTACTTGTTAAGGGAAAAAAAAAAAAACAGTTTGCACCCCCAAACATCCTGTATCTTATGTAAAAAAAAAAACAAAAAAAAACAACAAAAAGAAAAAAACAAAAAAACCCACAGAAACAAAAACAAAAAAAAAGTGCAAGTGATTTTTCTACCAGACAGCGAAGCACCCCTTTGCTTCCCATGCAACTTCAAGAAGGTTTCCTATACTATACATATATATACGTTCTGGTTGGCAGGCCCTGCTGATCAGAGAGTCTCTGCATGTTCTAGTGTTAGTAACTAATTTTTATATAGTTAATGTAGGATAAAGTAGAGTGCATTAAGACACAATATTGTAATCCCTCCTCTAGGCACTTGCCTTTAAACTATGTTTTTCAGCCCTTCAGAAGGGCTCTACTACTGTCCTGTACAATCAAGTAACTGAAATTCTTGGGAAGACACTTTGCTCCTCATCTTTCCCCCCTGAAACAATGCTGTTTTGTTTTGTTTTTTTTCCTTAATTTGCACGAAAACAAAAATTCCATATCAATGTGCCTTGCCCTGGATAGCGATTATTTGTGGAATTGTTGCACATGATGCTCCTCTATTGAAAGGGGTTTTTCCCTAGTCAAGCATTTGGAGACACTTTTTGTAAATGTGACCTTTATGTCCGCCATCGTCAGTTTCAACACCTGGAACTAAGTAGGAAGTTAGCTGTTCCGCAGATAGGAGTAGTCTTTATTGTCCTGTACGGTCGGTGGCAGTGCTATTCTGAGATCTGTAGATGCTTAGAATATCAGTATTTTGGATGTTGCTGCATTTTACAATTTATTTGGAGTCTTCCTTTATTTCCCCCCACTCCCCAGAAATATGAAAATATGCAATACCTGCTTATATCATGTAGAAAAGCTTAGCAATTATTAATTTTCCATTTCTTTTTTTTTTTTATTTGACCAAAGTCGGTGCTGCTCTCGACGCAGTCGTTTTAGGTGTTTGTCTTTGTACTTTTTTGTGATTTTCGATGCACGCAGGAAGGGCTCCTCTTAGAGAAGCAGTCAAACTGTGAAGCACTAAGCTGACCCTGCTTCAAGCAATTTTGTTTTTTACAACTGTTCCTTTCACAAGCAAGCCTTAAAAAAAAAAAAAAAAAGACAACTTCCTTTTTCTTCAGCTCCCACACCCCATTTTTCTTAGCAGACTGCAGTCAATCCACATTCAATAAAAAGTATATAATGCCCATTTTTATATGCACGTTTTTAAACTTCCAAGTTCTGAAAATTGTTTACTGGTTATCTCTATTTAAGGAAAAAAAAATAAAATAAAACATTTTGGATTTTCATACGTGTCTGATAAGTGGTTGAATAGCCGTTTGCTCTGTCGTCCGGTGTGACTGTCCGCGTATGGTGTCACTTCTATAGCCAGCCAGCATACTTTGCCTTCCCGTATAGCACTTAGCTGGGCATTACTTTATTATGACATATGTGCACTAAAAAAAAAAAGGAAAAAAAGGAAAAAAAAAAGAAAAATAGCAGCTTTTAGTGCTTCACAGTGAAGGGAAAAAAGCCTAGACAAACATTTTGTCAGAACCTTGGAATAAGCCAAGGTATTACCAGTAAATTGGTTGTATATACAATAAAATTGCACCCTTTTTTAAACAAGACAAACTAAGCAATAGTTTGGGCAGTTTTAGTTGTTTTTAGTGAGCATGTTGTCATGACTGCAAAGAGAGAGAATAAACTGCCCACTCAGAAGATATGTAATTTGTATTGTTGTATAGTTTTATTGATTACACTGATTTATTCTACCCTATTTTATAATGCAGGACTTTTGTAATGTTGTTTAAATGAGGAAAAATTTCTGTCAAATTAGCCTAGTGAAATTTCTGATTGTTCATTATAAAGGCAGCGTTCATAGAATTGCTTTTCTTCCCCCTCCCAATCCCCCCACCGCCCCTCTTTGGGAACTGGATTTAAGTTTAAAACTTTCCTGTTTCCTTTTTCTTTTTTTTTTGTAAGTATTTAAATACAGTTATTTTTTTTCTCTCAATGGTATAGCATATTCCTATGCTTGAGAAGTATAGGTCTACTGAAAAACCATTGTAAATGGATGCTACAGGTATGCTGTATTTTTGAAGGTATTTTGTTGTATTAAGTTTGATGAAGCTAAAATTAGGGAACTCAGAACAGATTTGCAGGAAAAAGAAATGTTTTAAAGGCTTTAAAACATTAGGGAGGCAGACGAGGGTGTTAACGAACAGGGGTTAAGTATTAAATACACTAAGTTACATTTTTTTATTCATGTTTCATTGTCCAGAAAGCAGCAGGAAATGTTGTTCAGTTGTTGATCAAGCAGGAAAAAAAAGGAACACCAACAAGCTGAGTGTTTTGCTTTTTAGATTAAAAGCCTAGCAGAGATGTTTGAGGAAGACTTTGCTACCTGGGGTGTGTAGACAGACAGAGCTATCCGCATTGGAAGGCCCAGACCTTGAATCTGAAACACATTTGGATTTTTGTCTCTACCGTCAAATGGCATTAACAAGATAGGTAAAGATAAGCCCCTCAGTGTGTTTTTTCTTTGGGAATTGAAGTCAGAGGCACGAACACTGAATCTCACCATTTTTCTGTCTACTTTTCTTTCTGGCCCTTCTCTCTGTCACCGAAACGCCCCACTTCTGTGCGGGCACAGGCCCTCTCCCAGGTGCCACTCCCTCCGTCCCAGCAAGCCTTGTCCTTTCCTCTGAGGTCTGAACTGATGTTTCTGTTTCTTCACACCGTGGCATGACAGCAGGTCACCAAGATCGCACTTCCCGACACTTGTGTTCTTCATTCTCTGACAGTCCAAAGTGTGAAGGAACCCAGACTTCCCAGAGCCACTTGGTTAGTCAGCCCACGGGCACATGCAAAACCCATCTCAAAAAGTTTGTCTTTCACTCTTTCAAGTCTTTAATCCCCATATACTTTGAATTCTATAGTTACAGTGTCATTGACTATTTACAAAACCTGGATTAAGAAAAATGGTTTTTTTCCCTGTGATTCTTTTTGTTTGGGGGGGGAAGGGTTACTGAGAATGTCATTTAATGTACGGTGCATCACATCTCTGGAAATGTTTTTGTCCATAGTGGTGGTGGCTTCTCTCTATTCTCTTCGTTTTGCTATTCTTTGCTTTTTTTCTTTCTCTCCTTCAGTCTTTTTCTTTCTTTCTCTCTTTTTTCCTTTAGTAGCAGGCCTCCATAGAACAAATCTAAAACAACCGGCATGGTAATGTAGGGAGAGCTTCAGTGACACCTCACAACCCACCCTCAGAGACCTGTCCTCACACAGTCTCAGAAAGCCGCACTGCCCACCGGCACGGCTTTCACTGAAACAGGCGTCTAAGTCCAAGCCTGTCCTGGAGCCGATGCACGTATTTACTGTTTGACAGTGAACCCGCTCTGCCTTCTCCACGTCCAAGGCTGTGCATTTGTCTAATTAGTGTCTTGTATGTTTTCCTTTTATTTTTTCCAATAAAAAAGCAGTGGGATGAAAATTGCTTTGATATATAGCAGGTAACATTGAAGCTATTCCATAGCACTTAACTGTAGTGAATACTGTGTCACCAATTTTGAAATCAATTTAATGTTTAATGCAAATCCATTACATGGTGCTATTACAGGCTGACAAAATGATTTACACAAATGTGACAACTTGGGCTCAATTCACTCTGCTTTCCAACAGTGTAAATGCATAGCAGTGTTTATCTGCATGAGAACTATGCACTAATCTATCTGAAGAAAAAAACTGTATCAACTTCGGTATCTACTTTCCGTTTACTTCAATCCTTGCCTTTTTGGTCATTGTTATGATGCCAGCTTTAGGACAGAAAGAATTATAAGAAAACCAGCATAATACCTGATATATTAAAATGTAGTGCCTGTGAAATCTGTATTATATTGCTCTTCAGAAGTAAGATTTTTCTACACCGGTAGCCTTCGCTGTCTGTCAGGACCTTCTGGTATAGGTGATGTAAAATAACCGTACAATAGTAATGCATGCCGTTCCATAACGCTTAGTGAACTGTATGAATAGTACTCAAAGTTATGTTAGTCTTATTTTCTGACTTGGTTCTTGTCAGCTAGGTTTAAAGGTATTTCACTGAGAACGCAACTTCTGTCTTTTCTTGATTTCAGCTGTTTTCAGTATTTTGGAGGTATACATTTACTTAAATTCAGTATTACTTGTGTTTTGTTTTTGTTTTTTTTTTTTGTTTCCTTTTTCCTAGGGGATAAGCATGGGTGTTTGATTTCAGAAATCAGTACCTGGCGGGATTTTTGTCTCAAAACTACCCTTTGAATGTCAAGAACTCTGTTACGAAGACACTCTGAGAACATTTCCACATGAGGGGTCTTTCCCTTGATCCTCGACAGAAGCTGTGCTGATACTGGACTGTTTCTTAATGGACAAGGTTCAGCCAGGTACCCATGCTTGGTCCGTCTTCACACCGGAACTCCTCATATGAAAAAAAAAAAAAAAAGAAATCACGTGCTATTTAGTTTCATGCACAGTTGCAATATTTTCTTCAGAAATAAAACTCTGTACAAACTTTGGGCCCGATTCATAAGAAAAAAGTTTGCTATTAACACGGGATTTTTTTAGTATACTCCTTTTGGCCTAAATTTGAAACTACTTTCTTCCCAAATTAAGTAAATTTCATCTCATTCTTTCCCCCTAAGCCAGCACCCATCTGGCCTTTTATTCCCCCAGAGGGTTACAGTATCTCTATTAGGAGGATGGGGTGTGAGGAGCCGAGGCTGGAGGTGTTCACAACGACGAGGGAACCACGCACAGCGGGCGTTGGAGCAGGGAGGCAGCATGGGGGTAGAACGTCTTCCATGTGCCAGGCACCCTACGGTTCACACACGGATTCATTATGCTATTCGATTCGAAAAACAAAACTTCCAAAATGTGTCTGAACCACAAGAGTCTGCAGTGGACGTGCTACCTCTAATCTAACCGGAGCCCCCGCCCGGTGGAAAGCACCCACCGTGTTGTACAATGTGAACTTCTCTGTGTCAACAGTGGTCTCAAGGACGAACAACGGCCAATGTATTGGGCCATTTTTCCTGCTGTTTTATACTCAACTAATTAAAATAGCAAAAGCTTTCTTTTTTCTTTATTCTTATTTTTTAGATTTCTGTTTATTATTAATTTTTTTTTAATAGTCTGTAAATTAGCCTTTTGGGGTTTGGGGTTTTTTTGGTTTGTTTTGTTTTTTTTAACACTTCAACCTAAGGTCATAGGCCGCTATGTCCCCCCGTTTGGGGATGTGAAGGAGCTGCCATCTCCGTCCCTTCTCTCTGGTCTCAGACCGTCCGTTTTCTGCACTGCAGACATTTGGCTGCCTCACCATGGAAATACCGAGACCTAGACTGGGGGCTTTACTAGGTTCTAGAACAGCGGTTCTCAACCTTCCTCACGCCACGATGTATTTTCATTGTTAAAAAGGGGTCACGACCCACAGGCTGAGAACCGCTGTTCTAGAAGGTCCTTTAGAAAGACTCCCAAAGGCAAACACGTGATCCCCCGCCCAGCCCTCAGCCCTGACCTCTCCCCAGAATAAAGTTCGGGGGACCTTTCCCACCACACATGAAAATCTGTCCACTCTGAATACCTCCCTCTTTCATTTCACGTGGTGGGGGCAGGAGACTGAACACTTCCAGTCACAGTAAGAGCTCTGTTGTGAAACTGACAACCCCGTGTTAATAACGTGATCTGAAACTGTCTTTATGAGCCGGGCCCCCGTGCCTCTAGTATACTTGTACTGACTCTCATAGTTACCCTTTTAGTTTTACTGTGTTCTGTGAAAATTTGTAATTGGTTGAGAATCACTGTGGGCGTCCATTCTTATTCAACTAAATCTCCACAGGTTTTTGAGCTGGTGTGGATTAGTTTAACTCTTGTATTCAACCATTAGTGCTACCACCTTCTCACATTACAATACAATTACTGGAAGCAAGTACTGCATTTCCTATGCAACAAAAAAGGAAAAATAAAAAAATTGCTAATGCTACAGAGCCTGGGTCGTCATTTGCTTTTACATCAGGCACAGGTGGTTGAGCAATTCTTAGGGGTGTGGGTTGGAAGTTCCCCCAGAAGATGGTCTTGTTGCCCCACAAATTCTGGTCGGCACAGAGCATCCTTCACGGTGTTCTCTTGGGCAGTGTTATTGTTTTAGCTACTTGAACACATCCCGGATTCACACTCACGAGACCTTACTACGTGCTGATGCTGTTTTAAGGGCCTCGTCTATTGTATCGGGTGGGGCTCACCTAGGAGGTTTCCCGCAGGGGCCCTACCATAGCCTGGACCCGGGGATGCAGCCGCCACCTCCAGAGCAGGGGAAAGCAAAGGGAAGGTTGTGCCACCAGGACTTAGGCCCACGTCATGCAGCTGACATTTGATCTCTCTGGAAGGGCATCACCACAAGTGTGAGGACACCACATGGCTGGTGCTCAGCCCCTGAGAGCGCTGGTGTGACACTGCCGAGGGAGAGCGCTTCCACAGAGGGGGGACGTGGCCAGTGTGGGAAGGAGCTGGCGGCTGCTGGTACAGGTGTCCTCTGCTGCTGTGGCCGCATTGCAGACAGGACCTGCAACAGGAAAGAAGCCCCTGGCATCATCCTCCTCCTCGGCTCCTGCTGGTGTCATTGCCTGGACCTAATGGTAGCCGTGTAGCAAGAGAGTCTGGAAAATGCAATGAGAGGGCGGCGCCTGTGGCTCAAAGGAGTAGGGCGCTAGCCCCATATACAAGAGGTGGTGGGTTCAAACCCGGCCTCGGCCAAAAACTCCAAAAAAAAAAAAAAAAAAAAAAAAGAAAATGCAATGAGAAAAGTACCAACCCCAGCCCCACGGAGCAAAGGCTGGAAGGGCGAACTTGGAGACCCAACACAGAGTACATAAGCAGCTCACAGGCACCCCGTGAGACAGGGGCTACATGAGGAAACTGAGGGCAGAGGGAGATTAAATAATTTACCCAAAGTCACACAGGGAACAATTGGCAGAGTGGGGTTTGAGTTCAAGAATTGTCTTCAGCCTCCCTCTGTTGTCACTGTGCTGTGTGGAGTCCGCGTTCGGGGAGGAGCTGCCCAGGGCCCACCGTGTACCGGAGACGATGCCAGGGCTGGGGACGGGACATGGGCGAGGACTGGGCATCTGTCCTTACAAAGTAGACGGCCTAGCGGACCTAATAACATTATGCAAATGAACACAGCCAGGTGCTAAGTGTGTAGTTGTGACGAGTGCCGTACCTGCAAAGGACACACGTGACTGTTAAAGCCTGTCTGTCACAGCCAGAAATTAACCAGGCAAAAGAAGGAAGGAAGAAAGGGTGGGCGGAAAAGAACACTTAACAAAAAGCCTGAGTTGAAGGTCAGGGTCTTTGAGGGACTGAAAGAAGGCCTGTTTGGATGAAGAGGTGAAAGCAGGGTGCACAATGAAGCTTGAGATGACGGTCAGACCTTGCAAGGCCTGGGGGCACATGAGGGAGGGACTTCTGTCTTTTCCACTAAGAGATTTGTAAAGCACGTAGCAGTCAGATCAGGCTGGGTTTATGCCAAGTCTGCAATCTCGATGGCTTACAACAGTGAAGGTTCACGTCCTATTTTTACATCACCATAAGGGGTTGTTGGGTCCTCTGTGCCCCTTATTCCAGAACTCAGCGTAAAGAACAGCCGCCTTCTAGACCATGGCTGGATATGTGAGCAGCAGCTTTTAACAATTGCCACCGCAATCGACTCACGGTTCCGCTCACATTTCACTGGCCAGAACAAGTCATGGGGTCACGTCTGGGTACAACAGAATCAGGAAGCGTGACCCTCCCTCGGAGGAGGAGCCATCATTACAGACTCCTCTGGGGAGGGCTGGCGCCAGGTGGAGCCTGGGCTGAGTGGACAGGACCCTCCGAGATGCCACTGCAGCCGTCACAGAGATGGCCGTGCCGGGCTGCGCTTCCTGGGAAGAGAAGTGGGCAGATTAGAGACTAATAAGGCTATTAATAGCTACTGCACATTGAGCTCTTTCATGTGCCAAGGGCTATAGGTGATTTATCCCATTAAATTTAATATGTTCTCTCTTATAATTGTAGCTCTCAAAAAGGTATGGTCAATCCGCAAAACACATTGCTGACTCAGGAAAAGGGAGCAATTTTGCACGTACGTGCCTCGGAGTTTAAATTAGACCAAATCAGTCACTGCCTCATTTTGGTCTTTATTATCCGGGGCTAAGAAATTGAAATTAAAGTCAGCCAACACCAGGCCTGCACTGCCACACTCTGTGAGGTGTGGTATGTGGGTGCAGGGCTCAGGCGGACGGCAAGGCAGTGAGCAAAACCATGGACTCAGCCACTAGACTGCCCGGGTTGAATCCTGGCTCCGCATGTTATTATGCTGTTGGCCAGTGCCTCAGTTCCCCACCGGTAAGATAGGAATCATTATAACAGCACCCAACTACTTTGCAGGGCTGTTGCAGATAGTCGGGGAGTTATGGCCGGGAGCGGTGGCTCAGGCCTGTCATCCTGACACTCGGGGAGGCCGAGGTGGGACGATTGCTTGAGTTCAGGAGTCAGAGATCAGCCTGAGCAAGAGTGAGACCCTGTCTCTGCTAAAAATAGAAAAACTAGCAACATGGTGCCACATAGTCACAGCCCAGGAGGCTGAGACAGGGGAACTGCTGGAGCCCAACTTTACCAAGGTACAGTGGGACTCAGCCTCTCTCTCTCTCTCTCTCTCTCTGTCTCCATATATATATATATATATTTTTTTTTTTTTTTCCTATGAGTTAAAATTTGTAAAGTGTTCAGCAGTGGCCTGGCACATTGTAAGTGCCATGTGAATGCTGCAATTAACTAAACCAATGATTCCAAAATATACATAAGGCATTCTCTTAGTCCTGGTCATGTCCAGGCCTCTACTGGGTGAATTTTGAAAACTTTCATCCAACACCTGCCTCAACTAAGTGAAAAAGTAGCATAAAAAATGAATCCAGGAATGGATTTTTTAAAAATGTGGTGCCTGTGTACAGAATAGAACATTATTCAGCCACAGAGAAGAATGAGATTCTGTCATCCCCAGCAACACAGATGAGCCTGGAGGACGCCAAGTAGAATAAGCCAAGCCCAGAGACAAAACACAGCCCGTCATCACTCCCGTGCTAGAGCTGAAAAGGAGGAGGAGGAGGAGAGAGTGGAACGGTGGCCACCAGGGTCTGGGAAGGGCAGGAGTGTAAGGAGGCAAGGTCAGTCAATGGGACAAAATTACAGCTAGCTAGCTAGGAGGAATAAATCCG
Organism: Arctocebus calabarensis; assembly: GCA_963573935.1. Lineage (NCBI taxonomy): Eukaryota > Metazoa > Chordata > Mammalia > Primates > Lorisidae > Arctocebus > Arctocebus calabarensis. The sequence continues at coordinate 17,894 of CAUYON010133377.1, forward strand.
TTTTCTTTTTTTTTTTTTTTTTTTTGAGACAGAGTCTCATTATGTTGCCCTTGGTAGAGAGCTGTAGCATCACAGCTCACAGCAACCTCCAACTCCTGGGCTTAAGCGATTCTCTTGCCTCAGCCTCCTGAGTAGCTGGGGCTACAGGCACCAGCCACAATGCCCAGCTATTTTTTTGTTGTAGTTGTCATTGTTGTTTAGCAGCCCAGGCCAGGTTTGAACCTGCCAGCCCCCAGTGCATGTGGCTGGCGCCTTAACCACTGAGCTATGGGCTCCAAGCCAAGTCCTAGTTTTCTTACAGCACAGTAGGTGACTAAAGTTAACAATTACTTATTGTACATTTCAAAATGGCTAGAAGAGATTTTTTTTAATAATTTTGTTAAATCATAATTGTGTACATTGGTGCAATCATGGGGCACAATGTGCTGACTTCATATACAACCTGAAATTGTTTGGTCGTACTGTTAAAGATAGCCTTTATGGCATTTTCTTAATCACTATATGAAGACATTGATATTCTACATTTAATAAGTTTCACCAGTACCCTGCTAAGATGCACTGTAGGTGTGATCCCATTGTTCCCAACACAAATAAATGGTAAATGTCTGAAGTGATGGTTACCCAGTCACCCTGGTTGGATCAGTACGGATTGTACACATATATCAAAATATCGTATGCACTCCATAAATAGGTACGATTACTGTGCATCAATTTAAAATTTTTAAAAACAAGAAAAGCTTTTAAAAAAATAATAGAAATATAAAAGGCCCAGATGCACTTGGGTTTAAATCTTTGTTTCTCATTTCATTAGCTCTGCACCATTAAGGGCTTCAGTTTCCCCATCTGTGAAGTAACGATAAGGGTATGAGTTCATTAAAAGAGTTAAATGAAGTCACTTCCTGTGTTACACCCAGCACGGTGTGGGCCACATAGTAACTCCAAGGAGAGGAGCCCTGACGCCCCAGGGCCATCTCTTCCTTCCTCCAGGGAGCAGCCCCAGTGGCTGAGAATGTGCTAGAAGACGCCCTCCAGCACCACGCCCTGGACTAGCCTGAATGGAGCTCAGCCTGATGGTGCCACCTGGCTCTGGTTTCCACTTCCCTCAAAAGTGTGAACTGCAAGGGAAGTTGGCTCTCACTAGGCAAGGAAAGCAGTCCGGACTGTTTTAACCGTGCAAGTCCTGGCTCTTTGGTCAAAGAACACGGCTGGAAGGCGAAGTTCCACAGGCCGTAGGGAGAACCAGGGCTTCTCCTGACCTATGGGGAGTGAAGGGTCCGGCTTCTGGTTCCTCCTTGAAACACACAACCACTTTGTACAATCGCTTTTCACCTGACACATTCAGTATGGATTTAAGTCTTCTTATAGGGACTCCTGGGACAGCAAATAAAAATCACATTTATTTCTCCTATCACATTAAATTTGTTTATTCTGGGAAAGTACTATGCATGTACAAATGACAGAGAATTGGTGGACGGACTTGTATGCATTCCGCGTCCAACACTTACAATCTGGCAGCCAAGGTGCCAGACGGAGACTCCTCCCACTTCGCCTATGCCCCTTCTGTGCCCTGCCCACTTCCTGACCACCCCCAGATTATTTTGAGGCAAATCTCAGAGATCATATCATTTTCTCCATATATTTCCAGAATGTATCTCTACAAGACATGAGTTATTTCATAAAACATTCAAAATACTATTTTATATCTCAAAATATTAACAATACTTCCTTAATGTCATCAAATCACCAATGTTCAAATAATCCCAAGTGGCTTGCAATGTATTTAATGGTCCAGCCAAAAAAGATCCATTCACTAAGTGGATTTTATGCATCTTAAGCCTTTACCCCTGTAGGGACCCCTCTCCTTCCCTCGCAATGACCTACTAGAGAAACTGGCTCGTTTGTCCTGGAGAGTATTTCACAGAATCTTGTGTGTTGCTTCCCTGTGACATAGCTCAGCATATTCTACCAGCAAATTGGAAGCAGACTTCTGACCTTGGATCTGACCTTGCAGTGCAATCCCAAGGCTGTCCCACACATTGTTCATGGGGTGGACCATGGGACTCGTCCTTGTGTGTGCCCTGACTCTCTGGAAAGTGTGAGCTAAACACCTGGCCCAAAAGAAGGGTTCTTCAGAGCTGTCCCCTGCCACCTCAGCCTTAGCTGGCTTTTTCCTCTGACAGCGAGAGTGGAGGCGAAGGGAAAGCCTACTAGATGACCAAGAATTTTGTTTTCCTTTGCCAAGTTCTGCTGACCAAATATAAAAATAAAAATAAAGCCAAATTCTACCTTAAAGGGGAATGATATGAATAATTCTGGTTGAAAACTCAAATAATAAGTCTGTCTGTTTGTGCCTTATTGTTGCCAAGGCATCCTCTTTCCCTTGAGAACGTGTGATGTTGGGGGACCAGGAGTCCATTGCCAGGTAGAGGAGAAGGAACTCTCTCTGCGTGTGAAAGGATCTTCAAGGATCGGGAAGAGTTCGAGAGACTGAGTCAGCCTCCCTTCCTGCAGCGCGTCCTTCTCGTGCTTCCCACGCACGCACATACAGCCCATGAGAGACAGCAGCCCTGTCCCTGTTACTGAGGCAGAGGCTCCGTAACTTTCCTTCCTTCCTTCCCTCAGTATCTACCTAGGTCTGACCTTAAAGTGCAAACATAAAGAGTCTCTGTTTTTTTGAAACAGAGTCTTACTCTGTCACCCTGTGTAGGGTGTGGTGGCCATCATAGATCACAGCAACCTCCAGCTCCTGGGCTCAAGTGATCCTCCTGCCTCAGCCTCCCGAGTACCTAGGAGTATAGGAGCCTGCCACAATGCCCAGCTAGTTTTTTCTATTTTTAGTAGAGACAGGGTCTCACTCTTGCTCTGGGTGCTCTGGGTGGTGTTGAACTTCTGATCTCAAGCAATCATCCCACCTCAGCCTTCCAGAGTGCTGGGATTACAGGCGTGAGCCACTGCACCCAGTCAACACTCAAAGTTCTGCTGGGTGGAATACAAGTGAAAATTGCGACTGGCTTCCAATAGAAGGCTGGCGTGCCGCCCTCTTCTCAGAGAAGGATGCTGGGCACACAGCCCTGTGTGCTGTGAAGGCAGGAGCGTTCTTTTAGCCCTTCCAGACCTGCTCTTCCCACTTGTCCAAACTGCTCTCTGCTCCAGAGACTGACCTGTGTGAACCTGTCAGTGGGCTTCCCGGACCTGGGCCTTTCTGTTGAGATCGGCGGATTGGAAGCCCTGATGGTAGATGGGTGGGAGGAAGGAGAGTGATATCATAGTATTTATGAGGGGACCTCAACATGTTCAGGGAAAATGGTATTAAAAGGTAAAAATTAAAACTACAAACTTTCTTTCTCAAGATAAGCTCCATCAAGGCCAAGGCATTTTTGTAGGCAGTAATACCAGCTACTTAATCTATCCGTCAAGAACTGGGAATTCAACCACATCACTGCAGTCTTTTTTACCTTGTAGGCAGTCCAACTTATGCACAACTCGCACTTAGGAACAGAGGCTATGAGAGTAAGTCCTCCAGTTACAAACAGCAGACTGACACACGACTTGTACTTCAGAGCGGAGACTACTGCAGGTAACAGGTAAATGTACCTTTTCCGACTTACATACAAATTCAACTTAACAATACAAACTATAGAACCTACCTTGTGTGTAGCCCAGGGACGGCCTGTATTAACTGAAGAAAAATGAGTGCCCTTTATAGATTATTTTAGAATTAGGAGCCAAATCAGGATGGTAAGGTGGCTGCCTAATGACCTCTGGGGAAACTCTTGAAAAACCACCCTTGTCCTAGGAATTTGTACACTAGCGCTTTGACTAACTCTCTCAAAACATTCTCTTAAGGCCGGCACCTCTGGCTCAGTGAGTAGGGTGCCAGCCCCATATACCAAGGGTGGCAGGTTCAGGCCCAGCCCTGGCCAAACTGCAACAAAAAAAAAAAAACAAAAAAAGCCAGGCGTTGTGGCGGGCACCTGTAGTCCCAGCTACTCGGGAGGCTGAGGCAGGAGAATCGCCTAAGCCCAGGAGTTGGAGATTGCTGTGAGCTGTGATGCCACGGCACTCTACCGAGGGTGATAAAGTGAGACGCTGTCTTAAAAAAAAAACTCAAAACATTCTCTTAAGAAGCAGGTGCTATTGTTCTCTTAAGAAGCAGGTGCTATTGTTCTTTGGTGTTCCAGAAAGTCAACAAGCAAAATGCCGTGAGCATCCTCAAAAACACTACCATGCTCTTGGTGCTTGAAGTCCACTTTTGTCCTGACTGGAGCATGCCCACCTCTTGGGAGCCATGGCTCTGGTTGTGCTTTGTCTTCACGCCATACTGGGAAAGCTGTGTTTTATCTCTTGTTCTTCAAAGAGATACTTCGGGATCTTGACTGCACTTGTTTAAAAAATCTCTGCTGTTGTCGGAGGGTCAGCTGAGCTCCACGGGGAAAGTCTGCTCAGCTTTTTCAGTCAAAATTACACGAGCTGAACCAACTGAGATGTGACTATTGTTTATACTGTCACCTGTCATTCCTCCTCCGTTAGAGAATGCACAACCAGAATTTTTTCCTCACAATGGCTGTAGATGGTCTGCCTCTATGAACTTCATCCCCCACTTCATCTCACGCCTTCTTAGAAAGAGTTCTCCATTTGTCAACCGCTCATTTCTCGGAGTCATGGTTCCCATCAAGTTTTCTGAAAAGCATCAAGGTTGTCATCATTCTTCCAAGCTTCACCACAGATTCGATGTTTGTCCTTGCTTCAATGTTAGCAGAATCCCTGTTAGAGTTCACGTTGCTCTGATAGAGACTCTTCCATGTTAGCAGAGTCCGTGTTGGAGTTCACGTTGCTCCGATAGAGGCTCTTTCCAAACTGTTGCCCTATTTTTCTTAGTGCCTCACACTAAATCCTTCCAGACTTATTATACCAAGTTAATATGAGTTTATATTGGTCCAAAAACCATTTTCGAGATGCATAGTTGCTTCATTACACACATTTTCTACGATCTTTTTGAAGACCGCTGGTACTTCCCCCCACTCTCTCTGGGGCTCCTTTTGGCCGTTGGCCTCACCCAACATAAGGTCCCAGCTCCCCAAAGATGGTTCTCTGTGCTGGAATCTCTGCTCAAGTTTCTGACAAGCGCCCCCCTCCTCATTTCTTTGGGCATGGGGTAGTGACAGCTTTGGCCTTCTGCTCTGTCCTTTGTTACCTCTGCACATCTCCGCCACATCCTTGTAAACAGTTTCTTTATTAAACCCCTCACACGTCGCCTGGCGTTGAATGTGCCATCTATTTCCTGCTGAAACCCTGACTGATAGAGTGATCAACCGGAGCAACTTCCGGAATCTTCTTTCTCCAGCAGAGGCTCAGATTTATTCACATGAGAGATGCCAAAACCATAAATTTTCCCATCTTAGTTTATTCCGGACTCAGAAGGCCGGACTCCACCTTCAAAGGTCACGGAAGTCCATTTCTCTGTCTCCTCTCGGAGCCCCAGGCCCACTCCCGCCCGACTGCCCCCGTCAGAGGGAAGCGTCTCTGTCTCTGAGGATCTCCAGGTAGGAGACGCGTAACTCACTAAACGTCTTCAGCTCCTTGCCTGATAAATCTCCCCCTGTCTAACACGAAGCCCTGGTGTTACAGGTGAAGCCCGTTTCCTTCATCTGCTCTCTGGCAAGAGACGAAAAAAATCCTTCATTGTTTGAAACTAGGCCTTAAATCATGCTGACCCTGCTCCGAAGCGCAGATCAATGAAGGCATACACTCTGTATGTGCCCGGGCTGCGGCCTTGCAATCCCACTACGAGGCATCTACCCAAAAGAAAGAAAATAATTTTATCAAAAGGACATTTGCACTAGATTGTTTATTGCAGCTCAATTTACAATCACCAAGATGTGTAAACAACCTATTCCGTCAACTCAGGAATAGATTAACAAATTGTGATACATGGATACCATGGAAAACTATTCAGCCACAAAAAAAGATGGTGACTTCACATTTTTTGTGAGATCAAGGATGGAGTTGAAACACATTCTTCTTAGTAAAGTATCACAAGAATGGAAAGCAATTCCAATCGATTGAATTGGGGACAGGGGGTCTCAGACACGCGTGCCCAAGTAGGGGCGTGGCCCGGCTTCCTGGCAGAAATGGTGCTGATTTCTTCTCCTTGGATTCACTGTTATGAACCTGACCGTTTATCCTGTCCCTGAATCCTGGAAGGTGCTGGTTTGCAGGGATTGACCGGCCTAACAAAAGCTGCTGCTCTGTAAACAGAAGTCTACCTGCAGACTCAGCGCTGCGACCAGATCCCCCTGTGGGGGCTGTCACAGCAGAACACGGCAGACTGGATGACTTAAACAGAAATTTATTTCTCCACAGTTCGGGGGGCTGGAAGTCCAGGATCAAGGTGCTGGTAGGTGTGGTTGCTGCTGTGGCCTCTCCGCTTGGCCGGCGGTGACTGCTCCGTCACTGCTCCTCACGGGTGCCTCCTCTGTGCCCGCACAGCCCCAGTGTCCCTAGGATGCCCAAATGTCCTCTTCTTCTGAGGACACCAGTGGGATGATGGCCACCATAAAACCCTCACTTGAACTTAATCACCTCCCTTGTGTCCTGTCTGCAAACACACTTTTAGGTGCAAATACACTCGGAGATGTTGAGAGTTAGGGTTTCGACATGGGAGTTCTGAGGGGACACTACTCAACCCCCCACTTCTTCCCTTCCTTTAGCAATCTCTGTTCAGCGGAGGTGTCAATGGACTTGAACTTGGCCAACCACGAACCAAGGGCAGAATAAAACCCAGGATCTGGTAAACCCTATAGCCCACAGGCTGCTGCTCTGAAGTAAACTGCACTAAAATTCAAACGTTTCCCACCTAAAACCTAACATGCACACACACATAAAATCCTAATTATATACCATACATATATATTTTGTGGTAACAAAGAGAGATTTCATTTAACAAAGATAGATTTTGTTTAGGAGGAACAAAGAGAAAATTTAGAGCATTTCCAAAAAGAGTTCCAAGTGGGTCCCTCTCATGGAGGAGGAAAGGTGAAAGAGATCCAATTATATTTGGATCATTTCAGGTGTTCTCTGTTCACACACACTTTGTTTTTTTCTTTCTTTCTTTCTTTTTAAATACATGTATTTTAATATTCTTCATTACATCATTTCCCCCACCCCTACACCCCAGTGGTAAGACAGAATTTATTTACAGAAAAGAATACAAAAAACACTAAAGCTCCTGGTAGGGAACTCAAGTGGGGAGAGAGAAGCTCTCTCTGTTTCTCTCCTGCTCTTTCCTCGTCTCCTCCTTTAGGCCTTTAGTCTCAGGGTATATATAGGTGTATGGGTTCCTTGGCCAGGAAATGAATGAATACAGTCCCTTCTGCCGGGGGCAAGGTGAATGAATGTATCAATGAATGGATACAGTCCATTCATGGAATTGAGGCCTAGGAAATTCATAAGAAATTGACCTAGGCATAAGAAATGGGGGTTCCACATTTAGTCCTCAATGTAAAGTGAAGGAGACACCAAGGCACAGGTGTCTCCTTGGCAGTTGTCCAGCCTTTTTGGCTATTGGAGCCTCCGGTGGGGATTGGAGGTCCCCCCTCCTTGCCTGTCATCCAGCCCGCTGGCTCTTCAGCTGGCTGCTGCAGCACCGACACTGCCAAGGAGGAGGCGGCAGGTCTACCAGCTCCACTGAGCTGGCTAGGGCGCCAAATGTCCTGCATCAATTCTTCCTCTCCGAGTAGAAACTCTAACTGCTGTTAGGGAAAAGGGGTGAAGACTCGATCTAACTGCTTCCTGCTGAATCGGGCGATGATAGAAGAGGGCAGTTAGGGTTTCTCCAGAGGGAGAGTGATACAGGGGTTCATGGACTGGAGCCATCTTTATTGCGTGTGGCTTGATGACATTTCTGGAAAACATAAATGTGATTAGTGTAATCAGTAATAGGCAAAGGTAGAACAGCGGCAGGTCAGAAGCACTTATTCAGTGATGCTAAAAGAAAACCATATTAGGATTTTTCTTGCTGTTTCCTGAATAATAACTTCAAACTCTCTTTTGGCTCACAAATGTGGGTGGTCTGTGGTTGGCTGTCTTCATTGCCTGCCTCCGTAGAAGATGGAGGGTTCCAGGACTTTACTCGTGAATGATGTATGCAGGAATTGACTCCTATAACTTTAACAGTAGAAGAAGGCAAGATAACAGGAAAGGGGACTTCCCAAGTTGGAGTCAGGGAAGGTGAATTAGAGGGAAGAGTTTTGATCATGACTAGATCTCCAGCAGGGAAAAGTTCCTGTTTTAGTTAGTATGTCCCTCCCCAAACGGGGAACAGGACTTTCAGGGATGATTAGGGAGGCATGAGAGAACAGCAAGTCATCCCAATTGCAGCTTAGAGGCTGGGAGAAAAATTTGGTAACCGACTGTCCAGACACCCCCTGCATAGTTATGGATTTGGGAGATAAAAGACCAGGATTAGAGAGAAGTACAGAAAAGGTTGCTCCGATGTCCAAAAGAAATTTTCTCTCCTGGCGCTCCACTATAAGACAAACCTGGGGCTCTTGAGGGATGATGACACAAGCTGGAGCCATGAGAATTTGCCCCGGACACTCTCAGTCCAGTTTGGGTTTCAATGGGGTCACTGTCCCAGGAGGCCTTCGCCTCTGGGGACAGGCCACCCTCCAGTGATCACCCTTGCATTCTGGACAGGGGCCAGGTGGCTTGCCCAGCTAGTGGTACTGCTGGGGGCAGTCTTCTCTGAAGTGCCAGTCTGACCACATTGGAAGCACTTGTTTTTCACTCCTTTGGTTTCCCTCTGCCCCTGAAGGTTGCTCTTTTGTCAGAGTGCCATTAGTAGAGCTGTCATTCTTTTCTGTTTCTTTCTCTCTTTTTCCTCCTTTCTCTCCAGATCTCGGTTACAAAAGACCATAGTGGCCGTTTTAAGAAGATTCTCCAGCTTATGGTCCGGGGCTATAGCCAATTTCTGGAGTTTTCTTTGAATGTCTGGGGCCGCTTGAGGGATAAATTTGACTTTTAAAATAATCTGACCGGCTCAGCGCCTGTGGCTCAATGGGCTAAGGTGACAGCCACGTACACCTGAGTTGGTGGGTTTGAATCCAGCCCAGGCCCGCCAAACAACAATGACGTCTGCAACCAAAAAATGGCCAGGCAGTGTGGCGGGTGCCTGTAGTCCCAGCTACTTGGGAGGCAGAGGCAGGAGACTCGCTTGAGCCCAGGAATTGGAGGTTGCTGTGAGCTGTGATGTCACAGCACTCTATCCAGGGTGACAACTTGAGGCTCTGTCTCAAAAAAAAAAAAAAAATTAAATAATCTGACCCTCTATGGAGTCAGGTGTCAATTGGGTTTGTTTTCTCATTGCCTCCCTAAGCCTCTCTGTCTCTCTCTTTTTTTATTATTAAATCATAGCTACGTACATTAGTGCAATCAAGGGGT
>CAUYON010133378.1:0-13820 GCA_963573935.1 Arctocebus calabarensis
CCGGACCCGCCAAGCAACAATGACAGCCGCAACCAAAAAATGGCCGGGCGTTGTGGCGGGCGCCTGTAGTCCCAGCTACTTGGGAGGCGGAGGCAAGAGACTCGCTTGAGCCCAGGAATTGGAGGTTGCTGTGAGCTGTGAAGCCACAGCACTCTGTCCAGGGTGACAGCTTGAGGCTCTGTCTCAAAAAAAAAAAAGAAGGAAGAGAACGGGAACAGGTGGAGTGTACAGGAGTGAAAGGAAGGGAGGAAGCTAATACTCACAGGCCCTTTCTTACCACCAGGTTGCCAACCCAGCACTCTGCTTGATACTTTGTGTAGATTATTTTGTCACACCTTGCCACTATCCTATGGCTAGGCCTTGTAATTTCTGTTTTCTAGATAGGGAAACTCAGGCTTAGAGAGGTAAAGTAACTTGTTTGGTCTTTTAGTCAGGGACAGGTTGAACGGGATTCAAATCCAGGTCCAGTTGGCCCCTGAAGAGACTATTCTAGCCACTAGACTCAATGCATGCTGCACTCAGAGCTTTCTCTGGAACTTCTACCCCAAGGACGCTGCACCTTTCACTTGCCTGTCTCAGAAGGCAGGGGTCCTGCCAGCCCTGCTGGTTGGGTCTAGAAACAAGGGCTAATGAAGTGACACCCCGAGCCTGTGGGTCCCTCCATGAAGGAAGGCAGGTGAGTGGAGGAGGGTGGCCCAGGGGCAGGAGGCCCTTCTCTTCCTAGCAGTTTGCAGACAGTATCCTGACACCAGCTTGGACTTTCCAGAGGCAGTTGAAGTCAAACTCCTCCAAGACAGCCTTGGCTTTGCTGAGCTCATGCCGGGGTGAAGGGTGCGGACAAGGAGAGTTCATCAGTCTTGAAAGCTCTCCCCAGTCCCTTCACTCTGCCATTTTTGTTCAACCCAACAACTCAGTTTAGGCCTATGAGGCCTGGGACGGCAAAATAAATTAGGCAGAGCCTCAAAAAAATCAGGCCACTGGGCCCAGATAGCAAGTAATTGAACAAGCCTAGCCTTCTTCTGAGTTCCTTCCCTTCTCTCCCACTTTGTCATCCCTTCACTCCTGTTGACAGTGTTTTTTTCTTTTTTAACTTCATGAGAGATTTTAAAAAATGTTAATTTGGCACATAAACAGGTATGAAGTCTGAAGAATTTGGAATGAGGAGAGGTCTCTCACGCTTTGCCAAACACTCTCAATACTTTATCTTCTTAACTCCTCACACCAGCCTTGAAGGTTGATGTTATCACTCAGGGCTTGACAGGTAAGGTAATTGAGCCTCCAGAAGCTATGTTAATGTGATGACACCTTTGGCACCAGAAGGGACTCAATAAAGTTAATGTTCTTCCTTCCTGAGGTAACTTAATCAAGTTCACTGGATCAGTAAGAGGCAGAAGCAGAATTCAAACCTGGACCTATCTGATTCCAAACATCCACGGGCTTTCTGCCTCAATCCACCCAGACGCTAATAAACCCTTGGGGAAACTGATACTCTGAAGCAAAACCACTTCTTTTCTCCTGGTTATCCCCAAAGTGGTCAATAAACAAGGAACAAATAAATAAGAAATAACAAACAAATAAACAAGAAAAGGCCTGATCTGGAGAGGCCTGTGTATTGCTATTCATCCAACTTGGCAGGCAGGTGAAAATCACCTTCTCCCCTCCCCCCCAATGCCTGTGCTTTTTGCAGTTCCTCTGTTCCTGCTCTGTGTGTGTGTGGTGTGTGCACGTGTCGTGTATCTGTCCCAGTGTACTTCATTCAGGCTTTGCACACTGCGGGACCAGTTGTTGATATGCTGACCTCGCCTGACACAGATACTCCAGAGTCTCTTAGTGGAGTGAGAGAGGCTGAAGGAGTGTGGACAGACAGGCTAGACCAGGACTGTGTCCTCACCTTCCTGCCCTAGCCCGGGGATTATGAAGCCCTAGTCTTCCGTGATGCTAGCAGCAACCTCCTCTTGGTCAGCAGGAACTCATACCCCACCTCCTGACCATCTACATCCCCCTCTCACCGGCAAATCATTTGATGTTGCGAGCACTCCTTGGTCCCGTCCATCTGTCCTGCTGTCCTTTTGCATCTGCCCTCCAACCAAGCTCTTACACCTGCTATCTCCCAAAGCAGAAGGCGAGCACCTGGGGGCAGCGCTGACGCTGGCAGTAGGCACAGATGCCTCCCTTACTCAAAGTTCTTTAAAAATTCTATGCCTACAGAAGGAAAGGTATAATATGTGAGCAAGAACAATATTGGAAACAAACACCTGTGGCTCCCACTACCTATTTCCAGAAATAGCTGCTCTTTCGAACTCTGAGAGAGGCAGTTTCAAATTCTAGGAAGAGATTTTCAGCTTGCCCAATCCTCTCTGGGTGCCTGCTTTTGCCCTTCCCTTGGTCAACAGGCCCCCATCACCTCTTCTGCCCTCTCCACCCTGGGCTCTGGGGCTATTTTAGGTGTGTACCAGTCAGGGTTAATCTCCTTAAGCGATGAGCCGTGCTGCCCAGCGCACTCCTGACAGGGCCCGGCCCTCTGCAAAGGGCATTCTGAGGGTTAGTGCTGTGGCCTCAGGCCTTCCCCACAGAGATACCACAGACGCTGAGCCGTGAACTAGAACTGGTGGGGGAGGGGTGACTAGGATTGAAGGGGAGAGGGCTGCCCAGGCTGTGCAGACAGCGGGAGGGGAAGGTCAGGAGGCTCAGGCCTCACGCTGCTGGCTAGTGAGAGGTGTTTCAGGTTTGCTTCTCAAGTTTACCTCTAGGGAAAACCTTCCTCCACCCCCTGGCTGGGTACAGGTGCTAATCCCCAGGCCCTGGTAACACTAGGGAGAAGGAAGGGGGGAGGCAGGCTGCAGATTTTCTTTCCCACTTGGGAAGGAAAAAGAACAGATGAGTTGACCCGTTGGGATCCGGTTCCTGAAACCTGAGCCCAGGACACGAGTTTCACTGAACCGCTGGCCATACACTTGCCCAGGGGCTTTGCCTTCCACCTGGGCTGAAGGTGAGTCCCCAGAGGACCAAGGCAGAATCACCCTGCCTGAGAGGTCTGGTCCTTTAAAGCCAGGGAGAAAAGTCTGTTGGTTTTTCCAAGCTCCACCTCTGGCCTCACCTTAATATTCATTCAACAACCAGAGGCTGAGGGCCTACTGTGTGCAGAGCGCGGTGTCAGCACTTGCTCTCTGGAATCATACAAGGTGTTAAGGGACACAGCCAAGAAAGCAGATAATTCCAAAAATGTGATGTCCTAAGGGGTTATACTTTTTAAAGCATCCTTCCTTTTTTAGATATAAACATGGAAATATGTATGGGAAAAATTGATAGGATTGAAGAATTTGTTTTAAAATAATCTGGGTGGTAATGTAGATGAAACAAGATTGGCCACCAGTTGACACTCATTGAAGTGAGGACAAGTCTATGTGAGTGTTCAATATGTTAGTTTCTTCAATTTTTTTTTTTTTTTTGAGACAAAGTCTCATTTTATCACCCTCGGTAGAGCATCATGGCCTCACAGCTCACAGCAACCTCAAACTCCTAGGTTTGAGCAATCCTCCTGCCTCAGCCTCCCAAGTAGCTGGGACTACAGGTGCCTGCCACAACGTCTGGCTATTTCGAGACTCTGTCTCGAAAAAAAAAAAAAAGTAAAGAAGCTAATATACTGAACACTCATGTGGACTCATCACCTCGCTTCAACAAGTGTCAACCAGTGGCTGATCTTGTTTCATCTATACTATCCCCAGATTATTTTAAAGCAAATTCCCAAATCCCATCAGTTTTTCCCATACATATGACAATGTTTATAACTAAAAAATAAGGATGCTTTCAAAAGCATATCCACGCAGGGCACAGTGGCTCACTCCTGTAATCCTAGCACTCTGGGAGGCTGAGGTAGGTGGATTGCTTGAGCTCAGGAGTTTGAGACCAGCCTGAGCAAAAACAGGACCCTGTCTCTACTAAAAATGGAAAAACGGAGGCAAGAGGATCGCTTGAGCCCAAGAGTTAGAGGTTGCTGTGTGCTATGACACCAGGGGGGCAGCTTGAGACTCTGTTTTAAAAAACAACAACAAAAAAATGGTAAGTATATCTAGAATACAATTATCACACCTAAAAGGAATCCACAAAAATTCCTTCATGCCATTCAGTATTCCATCAGGATTTACCTTCTGTAATTCACACTTGCTCTTATTAGTAATTACTATGTTCCTACTCATTGGGGTGGAGAGATGAGCATCCAGCCAGACTGTCTTATAGCTACTGCTCCTAGGACAACATGTGAGTATGTGGTCTCTGCTCTGTAACACTCTCTGCTGGTTTTTTTTTTTTTAGACAGAGTCTTGCTCTGTCCCCAGGCTACACAGTGCGGTGGCCTCAGCCTAGCTCACAGCAACCTCAAACTCCGGGGCTCAAGTGATCCTTCTGCCTCAGCCTCTTGAGTAGCTGGGACTACAGGCACCCCACCACCACACCCAGGTAGTTTTTCTATTTTTGGTAGAGGAGAGGTCTCACCTTTGCTTAAGCAGTTCTGGCACACCTGAGCTCCAGCAATCCTCCTGCCTTGGCCTCCCAGAGTGCTGGGATTACAGGCATGAGTCGCCATGCCCATGCTCTGTCTGTGGTGGTTCTATGTGTTTTGTAACTTTGATTGGATTATAAATTATTCAGGGTAGGGATTGGCATTACTCCCCTTTATGTACCCTAGTGTGGCAGAGAGGAGGAAGCACAGATCTCAGAGTCAGGCAGGCCACTATTAGCTGTGTGACCTTGGGGCAGTTATTCAATGTCTCTGAGATAGCGGGAATAAAAATCTCTCTCAGGAATGGTCAGGCTTACATAAAAGAAAGGTACATGTGCTTGGCACATAGAAGGCTCTTAATAAATACTCATTCTGCTGCCCTTCTTCAACTCCAGTGAAACAGGTTCACAGTTACTCTGTTTTGACAACTGTCTCGCTCCTGGCATAGGGTGCAGACCACCATTAGCAAGAGCTGCTGTCGGTCCAGCCTGGAGCCCCACCCACTGTTCTTGCCCCTATCCCCAAGCACCCAGGCTTTGTTTGTTCACTCTGGCCACTCACTGAACCAACAGGCACAACTTGCCCAGCCCTCAGGGGACTAGGGGGAGGGAGGGGCTGGGCAGGGGGTAGAGGTTTGATCTTGGCTCACTCCACCAGTTTCTGGCCTCCTTGATCCCAAGGAATTGACAATTTCATAGCTGCCGTGCATAGACTGTCTAGTACCTGCCAAGCTCTGTGCTAGTTGCTTTACATTGTTACCCCTTTTAGTTTTCACAGGAATCCCATGAGATGGGTCCTGTCACCCTTATTTCGCAAATGAAAGGCCTAAGTCTCGGTACTCAAGCCAGGTTTTTCTGATATTGAAATCCAAGTTCTTTACTGCACCTTAGCTATATTGCCATTGGTGCTAAAGAAGCCACCTTCTAGGGTTCATTCCCGTTCACCCAGCTACATGGAGGTGACTTCTGCTCACAGCTCAGAGAGCACCCTGAACTCCAGCCAGCCCCTGTGCCAACATGTGCCCCTAACTGTGTGAGGAAGAGTGGGTGGGTGTGAACAGCCCATCTCCATGAGGGAAAGATGGTCCTGAAGGCATCTGCACACAGCAAGGAGGTACACACAAGCACCCCTACCACCCTCTGGTCCTTGACTAGGACTCTGTCTGCAGCGACAAAGGTGAACCTGTCAGGGGTGGGGGAAGTGGGGCGGGGGCGAGGCTTACTCTGGAATTCTTTGGCTGAGGAAAAAGGCTCATGAGAATGAAATCTCCAGGAACATGAGAATTCCTCACACTGTGGCCTAAACGTCTTGCTTATGATTAAGAATGTTTTGTTTGACTTCAGCCTCAGGAGTAGCTTTCCCAACACCAGAAGCAGCCACTGAGTATGAGGCAGTGATGGGCACAGAGCCTGGGGGCTGGGTATGGGAGACAAGTACAGCCAAAGATTTATGGGGTGCTAAGGCCTTCGGCTGCTTATCCTTTCTTTCAGTATGCTTCCTGATAGCTGTCTCAAGGTACCATTTTGTTTTCCACAAATGTTTCCACCACAGACATAGTTACATCAGGGGCAACCACCTTGTTCACAGGACATAAATTTCTGAGCCTCCTGGCTTCCATCACTCTCCCTACTTCTTGGCGAAGCCTTAACCACAGGACCGGGGGAGGGGGGCATTTGGGGAAGACTAGCTCCAGCTCCTCTACTCCCCTTGCCTTGCCCCTTCTCGCCTCTTCCCTACCCTCCCATCCTGCACTCAAGGAGTCACCACCTACGGGCTTGGGGACTAGCAATGAACACAGTTTCATACCCAGCCAGACATTCCACAGAAGTTTGACACGATAATATTCCCTTTGTCTGTTCTTCTATGAACATGAGAATGTCATTCGAAGCTCTGGGCCTCAGTTTCCATAGAAGCAAGATAAAAATGACAATTGAGACTGAACCTTTTCTTGCAATAATTCATAAGGAACAGATAACATACAAGAGACGTGCTGAGTAGAAGAGACCCACTGCAAAGACTCAGAACAGTTTTCCCATGAACACTCTTCCTTGTGGGCAAAGGGATCTTAGAAAGTCATTCTTAAGTGCAGGCCAGTCTAGTTTGTCCAGAGAAAACTCACATATGAATGAAATGCTGAAACAATTCCTCTGTGCCAGCCCAGAAAAACAGAACGCAAGTTGTGCTTAAGCCCATCCTAGAGATGAGCACAGGCTTCCAGAATCTCTCTTCCCTCCTCTTCCCTCCTCGGGCAAAATATCTTCATCCTCCCCCAAAATGGCCTTGCTAGCTTGTAAAAGGGAGAGTGCAGAAAACAAACGGACAAACGAAAACACCTTCTCTGGAATAAATTTGAAGCTATCACATCTTTCAGACACATTTCCCATCCCATAGCCCCTGGCCCTGTCTCCCATTGCTTTGGGAAGCCCCCTGCCCCTGAACCTCCTCAAATGATCCACATGCCATAAGATTCATGTGCCAATACAGCCAGGGGGCTTAGAAATAAGTCTTTCCCCCACAAGGAGGGTTTAGCTTTCTCTTTTTGGGTGGCTGACGGGAGACCCAAGTGTAATTCTATCCTTTTGCACCTTCTTCTACATGGGGTGGGATGAGTGCTGAGGACTAACTAGGGATTGATGGACCGGCATGGAGTCCACTTGACAACAAACTCCTCAAGGACACCTTCCAGCTCCCATTCTACTATTAGGCCTTTCTGAGTTTGTGGGATGGTATGTTCTTCCAACTTATCCAACTGCTGCTTATAAAACCGAAATCAGGAGTAGGAGATTCACACTGCTAGCTCAATGTATAATAATCGGGTCTCAACCATTAAATCCTTTGCCAGCAAGAACTTTTCTTCTAAGGAAAGAAGCATCCTAGTCAGAGAGGCAGCGTCTCCAGGCCCCCCCCCCCCTTTCCCTCCAAGGTTCTGCTCACTCACATCCATGGACATCTCCCTCTGGATGAGTTTCTTGGTCTCCTTCTCACAGAAGTTGAGCATGGCTTCCCGGTTGTACATGCCGGTGGACTGTTTCTCCGTCTGGTTTCTCTGCCGCAGCCCCACGGGAACACTGCCATCTGGGTCCACCACATCCAGTTCCTTCTCTAGCTCCTCCATCTCCTCGGGGGACAAGGTGGACAGCAGGCTGTCGATGTCGGGGTCTTCACTCACCTGCCGGCGATACTTGGCTACCCTGGACATCTTGGCAAAGTGAGCTGAGGCTCTTGCCAGAGGCTATGGGAGTTCTGGAGGGCAGGGACGGGAGAGGGTGAGCTGGTCTGGATGGAGCACAGTGGGCTTGGGAGCAAACCCCCAGCTGGTAGAGGACGGTAGCTGCTTGGCCCTGCTGTGCTACAGATGCTGAAGTGTAAAGTGCACACTGCAGCCTCCCTGCAGCTCAGGGCTAGTGGACCCTAGCTGGTCTAACCAGGGGCCAATAAGATGTGACAACTGCCCAGCCCCGAAAGGAGAAGCCAATCCCCAAGCTGGGGGCGGGCCTGCCTCGCTGTCAGAGCTGTTTGAAACTTGAGGACATTCCAGGGAATCTTGGAGCGCTGCGTGACCAAATTTAGTACAGAGCAGTTTAGCCTTTTAAAGACAAGGGGCCACGCAATGAGAAAAAGATACAAAAATGCAGAGGCTGGCAGAAGCAGATCATGGCTACAGAGAGCCAGGCAAGCAGGGGCGAGGCCATGGGGGTTTGTGAACTGGCTGGCCCAGGCAAGTTCAAGCACATATTTTACTTCTCCATCACCAGGTGGACATCGCTGTGGTCAGTGTGTGGCTCTTTAACTTCTTTCTACTGTATTTGGTAATGTGCTGGGGGACTCCCAGGCTATTACAGCCCCAGGAAAGATGCTCAATTCGAGATGAAGGGCCAGTACCCCTAATCACCCCCCCACCCATTCTTTTCTTCCAAGGGCAGCCTGAATGCTGAGCATCAGAGGCCCTCACCTCCTTTGGCCACTTATTTGAGAGAGAGGGAAGAGAGGGAGGAGAGGAGAGAGAGAAAGAGAGAATCCATCTTACTGTGCACCAAAACTGAAAACTGGCGGACTATTTGGAAAAGAGAGAAAGCAGGATCTTTAGAAGTCAAGAAACTCTTAAAGGGCCGTCACAAAGCTCCAAGTCTCCTGGTAAAAGGGTTCAAACCTCCTCCAGTTTTCAAATGCTTCTTCCTCCCCTGGGGCATGTGTACACAGACCTCCTTTGGGAGCCCAGAGGAGGAGCCGGCATGTTGCCACCACCCACATACAAATCCAGAGCATGATTTAGCCTGTCTTCAGGGAAATAGAATGCTGGGCCATTGGGAGAGATACTATTGCAACAGGCTGGCATGTTTCATAGAAAGGCTTTCCACTGCTCATCCATCATGCTGCCCTGCACAAGTCACAGAGACATTCAATCTCCTGCCCCCCTCCCTCCTGCCACAAAATCCCTTCTAGAAGCCCTGGTGTAACCCATCAGGGTAGATGGTTCGATCTTTCCTGGCATCTTTCCATCCTAAGCCAGAGACAGACAGTCACTTGATCAGCATTTGCTGAGTCCAGGGATCATCTAGGACTAAAACTTGGCCATGGCATTTAATGTCTACTAGCTCAACTTCAGGTTAAGGCTGGGGAGAGTAGTGGTGCTCACGGGTGGGATTGGAGGACAGATCTGAGGCAGGCAGAGCTGAGAAGGAAGAGTGAAGGAGGGGATTGGGGAGCCTGGGGAGTGTCACGTTAAGAGTCAGTAGTCAGGCAGGTGGTAGGTATATATTTATTGATTGCCTGTTACATATCAGGCATTGTTCTAAGAACAAGGTGTATACCACTAAAGATACAAAATCAGTGTAGTCCCTGGGTTTTTAGAGCTTACATTCTATCAGTGAAGATAGTTATTAAACCAATTTTAAATAATTAAAAGTCAGCAACAGGTCTCAAAAGAGAAGTACAGGTGCTAGGGGGAAAACAGGGGAGGCTAGGTAGCATTTATGGTTAAGAGTTTGGGTCCCAGGGCCAGGCATGGTGGCTCACACCTGTAATGTTAGCACTCTGGGAGGCCAAAGTGGGTGGATTGCTTAAGCTCACAGGTTCCAGACCAGCCTGAGGCAAGACTAAGACCCCGGTCTCTAAAAATAGCTGGGTATTGTGGCGGGCACTTGTAGTCCCAGCAACTTAGGAGACTGAGGTAAGAGAATCACTTGAGCCCAAGAGTTTGAGGTTGCTGTGAGCTAGGATGCCACAGCACTACCTGAAGACACGCTCAAGTGAGACTCTGTCTCAAAAAAAAAAAAAAAATTAAGAATTTGGGCTCTTGAGACCAATGACCCAGAGGCCAATAGTCCTGGGATTGCTACTTACCAGCCATGTGACTTTGGGCAAGCCGCCTTCTTCTCTGAGATTTGGCTTCATCTGTAAAATAAGGGTGATATGGGCGGCACCTGTGGCTCAGTGAGTAGGGCACAGGCCCCATATACCGAGGGTGGTGGGTTGAACCCAGCCTGGCCGAACTGCAACAAAAAGCCAGGTGTTGTGGCGGGCGCCTGTAGTCCCAGCTACTCAGGAGGCTGAGGCAAGAGAATCGGCTAAACCCAAGAGTTGGAGGTTGCTGTGAGCTGTGACACCACAGCACTCTACCAAAAAAATAAAATAAGGATGATAGTTGTGCAAGATTAAATTAGATCATAAACATGAAAAGATTTAGTTGATGTATCTGATACATGGTAAACTGATTATTTATCAATCAATAAATCTTACTATAACTTTTTACTCTTCTCCTATGTTCTTTTCTTTTTCCCCAGTCCACTTCTTCTCTCACCTTTTCCTCCTTTCCTTCAATAGTAACCACCCTCAGTACACACACACACACGCACACACACACACATGCACACACACAATCTTTTCATCTGGTTCTCACTTCACTCATTCACACAAGCATTTATTCAGATACTATTATATGTATATGTAGCACCCTGTCAGGTACTATGAAGAGAGGGATACAAAAATAATCACAACATTGTTACTTTGTTATTATCTTAAAATGTATACTTTCATGGGGTAAAAAATAATTACAGTGCAGGTTCCGTGCCTGTAGCACAGAAATTACTACGCCAGCCATATACACAGAGGGTAGTGGGTTCAAACCCGGCCCAAGCCTGTTAAACAACAATGACAACTGCAACAAAAAATAGCTGGGTGTTGTGGCCAGCACCTGTAGTCCCAGCTACTAGGGAGGGTAAGGCAAGAGCATTGCTTAAGCCCAGAGTTTGAGGTTGCTGTGAGTTGTGACGCCATGGCACTCTACTGAGGGTGACATAGTGAGACTCTATCTCAAAAAAAAGAAAAAATATAAGATAAATAATTACAGTGTAGGGTGGCGCCTGTAGCTCAAAGGAGTAGGGCACTGGCCCCATATGCCAGAGACGGTGGGTTCAAACCCAATCCCGGCCAAAAACCACACACACAAAAAATAATAATTACAGTGCAAAGCAAAGTAAACCAAACCAGAAGGGTACAAAGAATTGTTAAGAGACCAACTGAAGATACCATTTTTTTTTTTTTTAATTTTTAGAGACAGAGTTTCACTTTATCACCCTCAGTAGAGTGCCGTGGCATCATACAGCTCACAGCAACCTCCAACTCCTGGGCTTAGGCGATTCTCTTGCCTCAGCCTCCTGAGTAGCTGGGACTACAGGTGCCCGCCAAAAAACCCGGCTATTTTTTTGTTGCAGTTTGGCTGGGGCCAGGTTTGAACCCACCACCCTTGGTATATGGGGCTGGTGCCCTCCTCAGTGAGCCACAGGTGCCACCCAAAGACACCAACTTTGTAGGGAGAAAGAGTCAGGGTGACCATCCCAGGAGTCAGGGTGGGCATCCCAGAGGGTACAACAAAGGACTTGGGCTGGCCTGCTGTGGGCTGGACACAGCACTCCTTGCAACCATCCCCTGCCCTTCCACACGTTCAGGTCAGTCACTCTTTACCCTCACAGAGATCTAGAAAAGGCATCACCTTCTGGGGTCCTTGGCTTTGGGGCCACCTCAGCCAACCTCTAGTCCCCTAGTCAGCTGAAAGCAGCTCCCTTTCCAGCTTCCAAGGACTCTTATTTCTCAGGATTTTTCCCCCAAAATAGTCAACTATGGCTCTGTGCCTGTAGCTCAGTGGCTAGGGAGCTGGCCATGTACACCGGGCCTGGTGAGTCTGAACCTGGTCCAGGCCTGCCAAACAACAATGACAACTACAACTACAAGGAAAAAAATAGCTAGGCATTGTGGTGGGTGTCTGTAGTGTCGGCTACTTGGAAGGCTGAGGCAAGAGGATCGCTTAGGCCCAAGAGTTTGAGGTTGCTGTGAGCTATGGTGCCATAGTACTCTACACATAGTGAGACTCTGTCTCAATCAGTCAATCAATCAATAAAAGTAAAGGTCCCTCCCTAATGTGAGTGGCACATCCAATCCATTGAGGGTATGAACAGAAGGAGCAAAAGGCAGAGTTAGGAGGAATTTGCTCCTCTTTCCCTGCCTCACTGATCAGCTGGGGTATTTCATCTTATCTTCTGCCTTTGAACTCAAACTTGACTCTCCTGGTTCTCCAGCTTTTATAATTGAACGGAATTACACCACGGACTTTAAAGAGTATCTAGCCTGCAGACATATATCATGGGACTTCTCAGCCTCCATAATCATGTGAGTCAATTCCTCATAATAAACAAATAAACGCTATTGCCTATTGGTTCTTTTTCTTTTGGAGACAGAGTCTCACTCTATCACCAGGTGTAGAGTGCTGTGATGTTATTTTAGTCCACAGCAACCTCAGACTCCTTGGCTCAAGTGATCCTCTTGCCTTAGCCTCCTGAGCAGCTGAGATTAGAGGCATACGCCACAGTATCTGGTTGGTTTTTGTTTTCTATTTTTAGTAGAGACTGGGTCTCACTCTTGCTCAGGCTGGTCTTGAACTCCTGAGCTTGAACAATCCACCTGCCTCAGTGTCTATTGTTTCTGTTTCTCTGGAAAACCCTGACTATTCCTGGTGACTGAGTCTAAAGAATTGGCTTCACAAGAGACAGATGCACAAACCAGTATTAACTACCAAGTGGACAAGAATAGTTCTGAGCACAGGCCAGGACATTCTCTCTTGTAGGGCAATCTATTTAGAAGCCAAATAATAATCAGAAGATTATTTGCATAATGAACATGGAATAAGAGAAAAGGTGGTATCTAGAACTAGGGGATATTTCATCTGGTTCTGGTGAAACCAGAAAAAATATCCTGGTCCCATGAGAGTGTAAATCTCTAGTTACTGAAAATATTTATGCCCACTAGATCTGGGTGCTAACTAAACATCATGTTCTCAGCCTCTGAGTTTCTCCCTTGAGGTTCCATGTTACTCCTCTCCCACATTCTCTCTTCAGACTGTATCACTAGATTTAAGTGTTCTTAATTATAGTCACATTCCAAACAGGCCGTCTCAAACTTATACGTCCAAATCAGATGACTAATTTGAACTATTCTCACATACAAGATATATTTGCTGATAATCTTTAGTTCAATGGAGAGTTCAATCCATCTGCTTACCTTATTTCCAAATTTTTGAAGAGAACTCCACTCTTCTTTGCAGTCTCATATTATTTATTACCCTAACTTTTCCATTAAACAAATGTGTGCATTAAAAAAATATTTATTTATTTGCAGTTTTTGGCTGGGGCCGGGTTTGAACCTGCCACCTCTGGTATAGGGGCCTGCGCCCTACTCCTTTGAACCACAGGCACCGCCCCCCCCAAAAATTTATTTTTCTTAGAAACAGGGTCTGGCTCTGTGGTGCAGGCGGGAGTATGGTGGGCACCATCACTGCTTACTATAGCCTCAAACTCCTGGGCTCAGGTGATTCTAGAGATATACTCCACCAGGCCAGCTAATTTTTTTAATGTTTTGTAGAGATCAGATCTCTTGCTATGTTGCTCAGGGTGGTCTAGAACTCCTGGGCTCAAGCATTCCTCCCACCTCAGCCTCCCAAAGTGCTGGAATTAGAGATATGAGCCACCACACAGAGGCTGTATTTTAAAATCTATTGCAAAAGCAACAGAATGGTGAGGTACACCTTTAACAGCCATCACATGATTGAGGTTATGTTTTTTGTTTTTGTCTTATTCGTTTTTTTTTGTTTTTTTTTGAGACAGAGCCTCAAGCTGTCACCCTGGATAGAGTGCTGTGGCATCACAGCTCACAGCAACCTCCAGTTCCTGGGCTCAAGCGAGTCTCCTGCCTCTGCCTCCCAAGTAGCTGAGATTATAGGTGCCTGCCACAACGCCGGGCCATTTTTTGGTTGCAGCTGTTATTGTTGTTT
>CAUYON010133384.1:0-33019 GCA_963573935.1 Arctocebus calabarensis
ATGGGGCACAATGTGCTGACTTCATATACAATCTGAAATATTTTGGTCGAACTGTTAAACATAGCCTTCATGGCATTCTCCTAATCACTATATGCAGACATTGATATTCTACATTTAATAAGTTTCACCAACACCCTTCTAAGATGCACCGTAGGTGTGATCCCACCAACTCCCCTCCCTCCAGCCAGCCTCCCCCCTCCCTTCCCCTCTAAGGTTTGATTTTTAACCAAAGCATAATCCATGTGGTTTGAGATTTTAATCTTTCATACTAAAGTCTACTCCTTAGATTTTTATGAAATTTCAGATACACCTTCAATATTATAAGTTGCATTTTATATATGTGGTTTAATTCCACATTCTTTCAGTTTTCAAAATTGCCTTCTTTAAATTATTTTATACATAACTTCCTAGAGAAAAAAATGTATGTGTGACTAATGTTCTGTTGAGCTATATCTCTTTACAAAACAAACAAACAAAAAGAACCAAAAATAAAAGAAGAACAAAAAGCAAAAGGAAACCAAAAAGTAAAAGAGATCTATATGTCTTAGCATACTGTCTATCTTGAATAGATGCTAAGTAATACTATGACTCCAATGTCAGGTAAAATTTATTTACATACATCATATTTCACCCTATCCTGTGATAATAGTGTTGCTTATGGGATATTTTGTCTCTACATGTTATTTTAATGCTTTATTTCTTGCGAAATTATATTCATATATCTGATTATGCTATATATTTAGGTAGTATGCAGAAGAAAAGACAGGTTGCTAATCATGATAGATTTGCCTCTTTTACCTTTTGAGAATTTAAAATATTAACCTCTATTGTGGCTAAATATATCTCTTCTATGGTTGAATAAGCCATATTATTAAGAATACACGTGTGTCTCTTCTCTCTCAGTGCTTACTGACAGGGCTCCCAGGGGCTCAGAAGTTATTGTCTGTTTGATAGAAAAATATGTGAATATGATCCAGGTTTAGGAAAGGCTTTGCAAACAACTAATTCTACCAAAGAGAAGCCTGTACTATCAGAAGTGACCTCATTATATGAGATCTTCATGTTCAGAAAAATAATGCTACTCATATCACTAAGTGAATTTCACCAGAGAGATTGCTATTATATTGCTATTATTATTCTCTAGGTAGCGATGGAATATTAATCTTTCCTTTGATATGAAACTAGCCACCTATCTGTGGATAAAAATGCAGAAGTCTTTTATGACCTTTTTTTTTTATTGAAGTGAGATATCGCTAAGTGCATCCATTTCAGATTTCCTTTAAAGTAGGTCATGTGTATAATGAAGACATGTCAGAATTATGAACAACTGTAATCTCAATACTGGAAGGACCATCCATAATATCATTTCTCTCATCCTAGATAGCAAAATTAATGCAATGTTTAGAAGCAACATTTATTTACTCAACTGGCTTTTGTCTCCTCAGTTTTAAAATCATTAAGTGGCTCTTGAGCTTTTTCACCCTCTGATTTTCAGTTCAACTGACATTTAAACTGATAATCAAATCCTACGTCTTTCCTTGGACGGTATTTATGTAATGGAAATCAACACAAAACAACTTAAAAACAGCTTAAGAAAAGTAATGGACTTGATGATAACCTATGTGGCAAAATACAAGTCTCACTTAAAAGGTTGGATATCTGAGGGAGATTTTTTTTTAGCAATTAAACAAAAAAACTACCTTGTATTTTCACCTTTGAGGATGTTGTGGAGAGGAAAATTATCTCGTCCAACCTCCCCATCACACAGTCACAGTACATTGAGTTGGAGAAGTGGCTTCACCCTTCACACTGGAACTCGTTCTCATGAACGGCTGAGTTATAACTTTCCAAAAGGATCCATCCTCCATAAACCTGATCCTATCCTGGAAAAGCTTTTCCTCTGCTATTTAACTGAATCCATGTTTTTCCCCTATCACCCATCCCCAATGTGATCAACTTCCCATCTGCTGTAGATTCTTCTCCCATCACGCAGGTTTTGGAAAGGAGAGTCTACCCTATCCGGGGACCCCAGCAGGCCTGCTTACAAGATTGGCCCTAGCTGGTGACTCTGGAATTTTTTTACATCTTCCTTAAAAAGTGACAGGGAAGTGTCATAATGAGTCTCACACGAGTTGTCTTTTCCAACCTACCACCAAAAAACCAGTTGTGGCTTTCTTATGAGACCCATAGCAGCCACAACTGGTTTAAAGCAAACAACAATCCTTGGCTTACAAAGATGAGCCATTCTCTATGCTCCCCACTGCACTTTTTTTTACACCTCGCATGCTTATCAGCAATCCCCTACTTGTAGCCCAGGATTTCCCCACCTTTTAATTATACTTTCTTCAACTTTTCTATTGCCAAGATTCTCCTTTTTAGAACAATGACAAATGCCCAGAATAGGTTCCACCATTTTCTTTTCCCCTCAACCTCATAGATCATTCTTTTCTGCTGAATCTGACCCCAGCCTTAGACTCATTCTCCATCCAGTGAGTGTCCAAGTGCTAATAATGGGTATGAGGTCCCTCTCAAGAACTTTCAGTCCTCCTTAATATCTTCCTGATTAGCTTCAGTTCAAGATCTGAAGCCTTCTCATCTCTATCTCTTGGGAGATTAAGTATGTGATGACCTTTGTCACTCTGTGTATAATTTTTTTTTGTAAATATTTACTGCATGAATTTTTATCTAATTCTATTTTTTATCACTGAAATAGTTATTATAATCAGTATTTAATCATTAGTAGGAATTACTGACTTTAAGATCTGAATCTTTGAAATATCTGTCTATACCCTCAGTTCCTTCGCTTTTATAAATCATTTTCCTATGGAAACGCTACCCTTTACTTTTGAGACGGGACAAGAAGAAAAGCGCTTAAGAGCTGAAAAAGGAAACCTGGAGAGCCCATAGGAATGTTCACCACTCGGCAGTTCTCCACCACCACCAAAAGGAAAAAGAATGTATGAGGTAACCTAGGTAATCAATAAAAAAGGGCAATAGTCAACGACCAGTAGAAAAGGACAATACTGCCTGGAGGAGGAGAAAGGCAAATGAAAGAGCTGCAACCAATTTCAGAGCGAGAGGAAGAGGGTGTTTATACTCTGCACTACCTTCGTATCTATGGTTCTCTCACCTCTTCTCATTCATGAGAGGGACCCAATTCCAACTCTCTCTGGTCGTGCTCTGAGCTTTCCCTCTCTTCTTAAATTTCTCTTTGTTATACTGAAACTTGTGCAGGTTGCTTTTGCTTTCCATTTACACTGCCTGTGGTGCTCCAGTTTTATTTTCAGATTCCACCCACTTTCGATTTTCATTCTCACCATGCCTGGGCTGAATAATCAAACTAGGTCAACTGGGTACAGGGAACCAGGACCCCTGACCTCCCAACAACTTTTAATACACGTCTCAACGCCTCCCTTTTCCTATTTCCCAGCCCCGCCTTCAATACTCTTGCCATTCCCCCAATTCAGTTTGAATCCTAATAGAAACCTCAGTCTTTTCTTATTGATATTCTGCCAAGTTCACTCATCAAGTCCCAAACATGAGTTAACGTCTATGGATGATACTTCCAATACCAGGTTGCTCAGCCTTCAAAGAGAATATCCTATAACCTCAGTGACTGCACACAGTACAAATTCCGGCTATTCGGCTATTTATAAAGATGTTCTAGAATCCTTTCATTTTCTCTATTGGCAACTGTTCATCCTATGTTCCTAACTACCGCTTCTAAATATCTTTCCATATTGGTGTCTGTCTTCCGTGGTGGTGAGGGCTTGGCTCACAGAGGAGGTGATGTCTGAGAGAAGGACAGGCAGTGAGAAATAGCCAACCAGGCAAAAGTCTGGGGGAAGAGCATTCCAGGCAAAGGGAAGAACCAACAGATGTATGGCAGGAATACAGTGCCTGGAGGTGACGTCCCAGAGGTAGGCAGAGGCCTTGGAGAGCCCTCTAGTCCCTAGAAAGTACAGTAGAACCTCCGTAAGCTGACAGCCCATGGAACTGTGACAAAATGGCCAACATACAGAGGTGGCCAATGCAAGGAGGCCTAGTGTACTGATAAGTACATGTGGTGCATGTCTGGTCTATGAAAATTAGGTCAACTTAAGGGGGTGGTCATGTAGGGAGGAGGTCAACTATGGAGGTTCTACTGCATTTTGGATTTTATGTTAAGTGAAATTCAGCATTCATCAATGTTGGCATTATTGAAATTTGGGGCCAGATAATGGTTTTGGGGCTGCCCTGTTTGTTGTAGGATATTCAGGGTTATACTTGGCTTCTATCCACTGGTTAAAAACTATCCCCCACTACATTGTGATGACCAAAAGCATCTTAGAACTTTGCCACAAACATGAAGAGGACCCGCCCCCTTCCCCAGGGGCAAAATCACTCCTTGGTCCAACAACACAAGAATACCAGGTTTCTGCTTTCTAAGCCTAGTGCATTCACGTGGAAGCCTGAGTCCAGGGAAACTGAGTCTTTTGTGAACACATCAGGAATTAAGGAGAATGGTGTTCAAGAATGGTGTTCACATCCAGTCTTGTGACCCTGACATTATTTAAGTGCAGGTATTGGTGGAAAGATAAGAATATGGTTCTGAAGGTTACTATAGCTGGTGACTCTGGAATTTTTTTACATCTTCCTTAAAAAGTGACAGGGAAGTGTCAGAATGAGTCTCACACGAGTTGTCTTTTCCAACTTACTACATGAAACCCATAGCAGCCACAACTGGTTTAAAGCAAAGAACAATCCTTGGCTTACAAAGATGAGTGGGTAGTGTCCAGGGTGAAAATGCACAAGGGAAGGAGGACTGCTCTGAATTTTAACAGGTCTTATTCCATGAAGTGTATTGTGTTCCAGCATGTACAGTTTTCTATAAGGATTCGCTGTGGAAATCTATGGGTTTTGGGAATGGCAACAACTAGAAGTCATGATGCCTGAAAATATGTGTTAAAGGGTCTATTTGTGCATTTCTAGATCATATAGATATTTTATTACCCTAAAATGGAGGAATGCATAAATATAGTTTCTAGCTCTTCTAGAACCTACACTGTATGGACTGTTCTATTGTGTTTTTTTTTGCAGTGATTGAACAGCACAGCAAGCCGGAGACCTCAGCAGGGCTGCTTACAAGATTGGCCCTAGATGGGCACCTGGACACTGGGATCTCAGGAGGGGTCCCACCATTCCCCACCTGATTAGAGGGGCTTTCCATGCCTAGATTGCTCATTAAACAGGGTGGTTCATGACCACCTGCCCTCCTTTCCAGGAAGCCCAGAATGTCTGTATATGCCATGCAGAGAGTGCCTACATGATCTGTTCCATACAGATCTGGGTACTGAGTCTCCAGAGGGCTTCCACGACAGACACATAGCACGTAAGTTGTCATAACTGGTTGCTGGGGGAACTAAGTGTGTGGTGTGTGGCCCCACTTGAGGGATATGACTCCAAAGTCCTCTGGGTTGTCAGCTGAGTCACAGCTCTAGGGATAGGGAGGAGGGTTGGAGTCAGACATGTGGGAGGGACTTTGACAGATGTAGGTGCCATGTACTCAGCCCCTGGCCCATATGTGCACTCCTGTAGCTTGGAACTGCTGTCCTTGGAGCTGCCTGGGGATGCAGCTGCTGGTGCCATAAGGCAGAGCCTTGATGCTCAAATGATTATGGTGACACAAGGCACAGATCCTCCTGTGCCGGGAGGCCGCAGGCAGTACTCAGGGTCTGTGTCCCGGAGGCTCAGCCCAATCTCACTTGTGAGGGCAGGTGGCAGAAAGGCAGCACTTGCTCAAAGGTCATCCCCGGCCCCATGGAATTCAGGGAGCCCACCTCAGCCTCAGAGGAGGTGCACCCAAGTTTGGATGTGGTCTCTGCGGGGGAGCCCCGCACTGGGCTGAATGAAAGCCGCCTATTGCCCTTCCTAGGGCTTGGGTAGGCCTCAAGGAAGGACATGGGCCTCGGGGGTACTGGCGGCCAACAGCAGCCCCATCGTCTTCTCCCGGCAGGGGTCAGTCCCTCCCCAGGCTGGGCGTTGCCACCAGTTGAGGGGTCAAGGTGCTGCAGGCAGCAGGAAGGCTGCAGGCCTGGCCACATCTGACCCCGAGGAGGCCATGCATAAGTTGGATGCCCCTGTTTGCTGCTCTGCAGGGCTCAGGGGCTTCCCCGGGGCACTTTTTGAGGGTGGGTGCTGCAGAGGCCACCTGCTGCAGATCCCAGGGCTGGGAGTGGGTGGAGGGCGCTGGGCTTGGGGATTTCTTCACCTCCTTGGAGGGCCTGGCTTCTTTCCCAGCCCATACTGACCTCTTGTGAAGGTGAATAGGTGCACCTCTGACTCACCTCCCCAGGTGCCAAATCCCCGCGGGGGCCTGCACCTGCCCGCGTCTTATTAGCAGGCAGGGGCAGAGCCCGCTCACACTCTGCTCTTGGGTCGCCTTGTCCTTCTTGATCTTGGGGCGTCACCACTGGCTCGCGCAATAGTCTCAAGTGCTGCAGGAGGACAAAGCCTTGCGGGGGGTGGCTGGCTGTTTGCAGCTTGGAAACAGCACACTCACCACCTTCTCCAGAGGGCCAGACCAACCCGGCGCACACGGAGGCGGCAGCTGAGCGCCAAGGCAGAACATCACGTCCAGCCGGCCCACATCCATCTTCTTGAAGAGCTCGGTGTGCTTGGCTCACGGTCTTGTGCCCCAGAAGGCTGTTGAGGCCACCAGGCTGTCAGCGCCAGCGTGGGTCATCACTACAGCGTCTGCCCGGTCTCCAGGCGCTGTGCCAGCTCCCTCCCAGAAGGTGGATTTAGCATCCAAGCTACCGTTTACCCAGCACAGTGAAGCCATTGACAATAAAGAACGTGGAGTCCCTAAGGCCTCCAGGAAAGAGCTAGCAGCAGGGCCCGGGGAGCCAGAGGATGGAGGCTCGAGAGATGGGGCCAGACTCCAGGGACTCGCCCAGGCCCTGGGAGGCCAGTGCCAGTGGGTTGGCTGTAGGTGCAACCGCGTAGGCTGGGCACGTGGGGTGTCATCTGGTCCCAGTCCCCAAAGGCAGGTGGTGGGCAGGTGTGTGGGTGGGCGTGTGGACGTTAGGGCACCCGGATCTCATTGTCCCTCAGGACCTGCAGGAAGTGGACAGTGGGGCGAGAAGCCACTGTCTGGAGCAGCAGCTCTCGCGTCTCTTCCAGGCCCAGCCCCGCCAACTCCAGCACCTTGCGAGGGGCGGGGGCCAACCGAAGGTTCCAGAGGCCTCCTGCTCCCAAACTCAAGTCTTTTGTGCCCCTGGGCTCAGGGCTAGCTGTCTAGGGAGCGTGAAGGTGGGAAGTTGAAGACAGGAACGATCAATCCCATCGGCCTGCTGCTTCCTGAAATTGATTTGTCCTCTACCTCGTGAGATTAGGGGCTTGTCTAATGGGTTCAGGAGGACTGGGGTCCCCAGGGCGTCTCCGCAGGGATGCAGGCTCCGCTGTCCTTTCTAGATGCTGGAGAAGGGGGCTGCGCCGGGAAACAGAGACCTTGAGCTCTTCTTGGAAGCTGCTGGTGCTAGAACCAATGACACAGGACTGGACGCCGGGGGAACGCGGGCTTCTGAGGAAGCGGTGCAGCCCCAGCCCTCCCCGTCCCACTATCTTTCAATAACTAGCTCCAGGAGGATGGAGGCCACCCCAGCCCTCGCCCCTCTGGTCATCAACTCCATGCAGCCTGGAGACTCAGAACCACCAACACCCTCAGGTCTCGCTTCAGCTGGTTCAACAGGCCCACAGCACATGTGGGCGTTTTACAGACAAGACTCAGGGCATCAGTGACAAAGCCCCCACCTTGTTGGTTCTATGCACTGCTAGGCAAGAGTCTGTTTCCACGCTTCTCCTTTGCACCAGCTGTTCCCACTGCCTGAGACCTGTGCCGCCAATTGGCCACAGGGGAACCTCACAGGTGCCCCTCTGACTCACCTCCCAGGTACTAAATGCCTCGGGGAGGCCGCACCAGCCCACACGCCAGTTAGCTGCTCCTTCTGCAGCAATAGAAAGTGGGTCTCCGGCCTGCTGAGACCTGGGCATCGAAGGCCACCCACTGCTCCCCCCAGGCGGCCCAGCTCCGCACTGGACCCAGAGTGGCTCAGCCCAGGCCTGGATGCTGCTTCCTGCACGGGTGCCCACCGCCTTCGCCTTTGTCAGCGCTGAGAATCTAACTGTGAGTGAGGCCGAGGGTCGGCCGGACGGGTTTTAGTTCCTCCAGGGCTTAGGCTAAGGGCCCAGGGCACCCCGCTCATTGCCCCCCAGGAGCAGCAGGGGGCTCAGTGCCCCAGCCGCCCAGAGCTGGGCCACCGCCACCCTTGAGCGGAATATATGTGATCATTATTACCCAGAGAACCACACTCAAGCCTTGAGCAACTGGTCTCACCGTGGTTGGGTTACAGGCAGTCTGTTTTATGAATTGTTTTATTATGATAGGCTAAATAATCCAAATCCTCCACATACTGGGAAACTTAATGGTTTGTGAAAGAAAAGTGTTCTGGGAGCCGAAATAAAAACACAGATATAAAGGTAGACACCAGGCTCTCACGTTTGCAGGAAAACTATCCATTTCATTGAATACTGATTGTCATTTTATTATCTGAATCAATACCCGTGCTGTTAATGTGGCGTTTAGAAATCATAAAACATAAATGAGATAATTGTTCCCTTAAACAGAAGCCTTACATAAATATTTTAAACCTCATAGAAAGAAACCACATTGAAATTTAGAGAAACGCGAGCTTGCATAGATGCTGCTGCATGAAGCAGCCCTTCAGGTTCTTTGAACTTCAATAGTCTTTGCAATTTGATCAGGACATGGCTATTGCCAAGGCGAAAGGGATGAAGAGTTTAGCAAACTGTCTTTCCCTGCTAGTAAATTCTGAAGAGATTATTTACAATTAAATAAAAACCTTAGTTATTCCAATGCTACATTTCATTTGAAAAATTTTTAAACTTCATAGAGCAGAAGAATTTTAGAGACAAACGTAACTATATAAAATCATCTAATATAGAGAGCATTAAAAACATGAGATAGAAGTTATGTTTTAAAAATGGAGCCAAGACAATTATCTACAGCTGCACCCAACTTCAGAAATCCTTTTATTAAATCCACGTGGTGATTATATGTTGACTTGGGCCAAATGAGTGGAATACCTTGAAAGAGGGGAAGGCTACAGGTCATAAGTGGATTTAGAGGTGCTTTAATTAGCAATTGATTAAGGAAGAAAGGATTTAACTTCGAAACAAATATTAAGGTGGGCTTGACTCTCTCCATGCCCCTTAGGGAGAAATTTAGGACAAAGAGCATAATTAAATCCTGTTTCACCTTCTCTGCACTTTCCCTCTCATGGGGGATCCTGAAAAGCAACTCAAGAACATGTATTCAGATACTAACTTTTAGTTTCTGTAGGGAACTAAAACACCTAATTCTGCCTGGCTTGGAAGACTGCTCAATTATCAGGTTGCTCACTTAACTTTTCAAGGCTAGCTAAGTGTCTAGAATTACCCTTGAGTAGATTTAAGAATTTGTTTTCATGTTTGGCAGTTCAGCAGGCCCCCTAAGAAAGGTCCCTCCCCAATCTCCTTATCAGAAAATGGGTATTGTATATTTCTCTCCCTTTTAACTATTTTCTTGGGTGCAGTGTTACTACCTGTTGCATGCAAATCCACGCAAGTATTTGCACTCTTTTTTCATTTTGTCCTTTTGTTAATTGATAATTTACATGTAATAAAATGCACATGTTTTCAAGTATTCTGCTTAGAGTTTTAACAAATGTAATCACCCATCCAACTGTCATCCCAATAATAAATGGAACAATTCCATCATCTAAAAAATGTTTCCAGGTATCTTTTCCCATTCCATTTTCTTCATCTTCAAGGGCACCACATTCTCATGTCCCCTTCTGTTCTTCAACCGTGAATGAAGGGAATTATGTGCCGTATACTCCTTTGGATCTAGGTTACTTCATTGTGTTCTGCCAAATTATGCAGGCTGTTAAGTATGTCAGTAATTTTTTTTCTTTCAGTTTTGGTCAGGGCCGGGCTTGAACCCACCACCCCTGGTATATGGGGCCAGTGCCCTACTCCTTGAGCCACAGGTGCCACCCAGTAATTTTTTTTATTGCATAGTAGTATTTCATTGTAGAACTATTGTATAAGTTATATTTATATGCAATAGTTATACAATGTACCTGAATTCAGCATTTGAGGTACAGTTGGTAGAAGGATATAGGAAAAAAACAAAACACACTCAGTTTCTTTTACTATCCTTTCGCAAAGCTCAACACAGACTACTTCCATAACCCAGGATATATGGGGGGTTTTCCTCCACACACCAAGTAAGCAATTTTTATACAGACACCAGTTAATGTCCTAGTCTAATTTATGCAGTTCTGATACGATCTAGCTGGGAAGACCATCAGATCCCACAGACTGATGTCTCAGTCCCACTGCCAATGTCAGTCACAAGTCCAAGTCTCCAAAAGGTTGGCTCTAAGTTGGGATTTTCATGCCTACCTCCTAGATTCAATTAACACCTCACAGAACTCAGAGAAACACTTTATGTACATTCACCCAATTATTATAAAGTGTATTTTAAATGACAGCCAGATGAACTGATACAGAGGGCAAGATCTGGAAGAGTCCCAAGAGCAGGTACTTCCATGCCCTTGGATTTGACGTGGATACGTTCTTGTTCACCAACCTGGTACTGGAAGCTCCTGGTACTCTGTCCTTTTGTGCTTTTAGGGAGATTTCATCATGCAAGTGTGATTGATGAAATCCTTCAAGAGTTCCAACCCATTAATGACAAGGTTCTCCTGGTGAATAGTTCCCCCATCCTGTGCTTATTTAGGGACTTTCTAAAGAATCACCTCATTAACCCATAAACTCTGGTGTGGTTGAAAGGAGCTTAATATAAATAATAATGTCTAAAAGTCTATCTTTTGCTGTCTAGGCTCTGGGACTATTCTGGAGCCATTTTAAGAACCAAACCCAAATATTTTAACAAAAGTTGCTTTTACTGCTCTAGTTGTTTAGAAAATTACAAGGGTTACTTGAGCTGTGACCTGGGAACCCTGAGCAAAAACCAAAATATATATTTCATCACACCTGGGTTGTTTCTAGTTTAGGGTTATGATTAGAAGCTAAAGTGAATATTGTAGAAAAATTTTAGTGGTTTCTGTCGATGAAGAAATGTTGAATTACAGGGTAGGATCTTTTGCTATAAGTAATTTTCCAAAGTGGCTCAACTATTTCACATTCCTAATCAGCACATAGGAGACATAATTGATGACCTGGTTGTTCCACATTGCTGACAAAATGTATTTCCGACCTGTCTGTGTTTGGCCATGATTGTGGATTTGAACTGGTTTCTCATTACATTTCAAATTTGCGTTTCCCAGCTAATTAATGACATCATTTAACTTTTCACATGCTTATTCAAAGTCCATTCATCAGTCATGCATTTTCTTTTGTAAAGTATCTGCTCAGATCTTTGGCCTAAATTATTGAATTCCTTTTCCTTTTATTACTGAGTTATAAAAGTTCTTTGTACATTCTAGTTATAAGACAAAACCATGAATATATAAAATTCATAATCTCAAATATTCTCTGCCATTCTGTGGCTTATCTTTTCATCTCTGTGACTTGCCTTTTTCTTTTAAATTTTATTAAATCATAGCTGTGTATGTTAATGGATTTATGGGGTACAATGTGTTGGCTTTACATATAATTTGAAATACAGCAAACTGGTTAACATCTTTCACCGCACTTCCTTAATTAACGTGTTAAGACATTTATACTCAGAAGATTTGATATGATATGTATCATAGGTGTGGTCCAACCAATTACTCACCCAATCTCCCCACTTTCCTCCCCTTCCCCTCTGCCCTCCTCTTTCCCTTTCATCTTGGGCTGTAGTTGGGTTATAGCTTTCCTATGGAAGTGCGGGTGATTATATATTGGTTTCATAGTAGAGTTGAGTACACTGGATACTTATGTTTCTTTTTTAAGGTAAGAAAATTTTTAATTTTGATTAAAATCTAAGCTGTCAATTTTTCATCATGCCTACTGCCTTCTGTACAATTTTTTCTAGAAGATGTTGGCCTGCCTCTAAAATGGCAAAGATTTCTTTTATATTCTCAAAGATTTAAAACTTGCAGCTTTTAGGTTTTGTTATTCATTTTGAATTCATTTACATGTGTGGTGTGAAGTAAGAGTCATAGCTCATTTCCTTTTTATATAGTTTTTGGTAGAATTAGTGTTTGTTTGTTTTTTGAGACAGAGCCTCACACTGTTGCCCTGGGTAGAGCGCCGTGGCATCACAGCTCACAGCAACCTCCAACTCCTGGGCTCAAGCAGTTTTTCTGTCTTTGCCTCCAAGTAGCTGGGACTACAGACCCCCACCACAACAGCCTGCCTGTTTTTTGTTACAGCCATCATTGTTATTTGGTGGGCCTAGGCTGAATTTGAACCTGCCAGCTCATGTGTATGTGGCTGGCACCTTAGCCACTTGAGCCAGGCGCTGAGCCTAAATTTAGTTCTTTTAAAACTAGCTTTTTTCTTTAAATTTACTTGCCTTCTTTATCAAAATGGATTCAATATTTAAGTCTATTTTGACTACTAGCTGTAAGTTTAGGAGGGTAGGATTACTGTTTCAAATTTGTCCTTTATCAAGATTGATTTGGCAGTGAATCTGAATCTTTAGATTTTCCATATACAGTTTATAATCCATCTTGAAAAAGCATACTGGGCTAGGCTTGGTGGCTCATGCCTATAATCCTAGCACTCTGAGAAGCCAAGGGGGGTGGATTACCTGAGCTCAGAAGTTCCAGATCAGCCTGAGTAAGAGAAAGACCCCATCTCTATAAATATCCAGGCATTGTGGTGGATACCTGTAGACCCAGTTACTTAGGAGGCTGAGGCAAGAGGATCTCTTAAACCCAAGAGTTTAAGGATGCTATGAGCTATGATGCCATGACACTCTACCCAGGGTGACAAAGTGAGAATTTGTCTCAAAAAGAAAAAGAAACAGCATGCTGAGATTTTGACTGGAATTGCATTAAATCTATAGGTCAATTTTTCAATAATGGATATCTTAAAACTATTTAATATTCTAGAAGCTTGCCATGTATCTCCATTTATTTAGACCTTAATTTTATTAATATTAATATCATTAATCTTAAAATTTTTCAAAGTAAAGTCTTATATGACTTTATATTTAAATTTCTTTCTCTGTACTTTGTGAATTATAAAGAACTATTTTATATGTAATTTAAAAAATTACCAATTAATGTCAAAAAATAAAAATACAATATTTGTATATTGATTTTTATATCCGATAGCCTTGTTATGTAGCTGATCTTATGTCCTATAGCATATGTTATGTTATTTCTAGATTTTTTTTTTGAGGATTTCATAGAATTTTCAAACTATATAACAATGTCACTGGTTAATTAAGATAGTTTTACTTTCCTATTTCTGTGCCTTTTTCCTTATCTTAGTTTAGTGTACTGGCTAGAACTTCTAGCAAAATGTCGAGTAGAGGTGGTGAGACCATTTGCTGTTCTTTTTTTCTGATTTGAGATGAAGGTACTCAATATTCCACCATTAAATATGATATTAACTGGTTTTATATAAAGCCCCATTATAAGGTTGAGATTTGCTGAGAATTTTTCCCACAAACAATCTTTGATTTTTTTTTTTTTTTTTTGGTCAGGTGCTTTCTCTATACTAATGGATTGATTATGTGATTCTCCTCTCCTTTATTTTTTTAATTTAGTGAATGACACTAATTTCTTATTGAATATTGAAGTAACCTTGCTCCCCAAGTTAAATCCCACTTAGCCATGATATATGATTTTATTTATATAATTCTTAAATGTGATCTGCTAATATTTTGTTACAATTTTTACATCTGTTTCTTATCACTTAAATTGTCATTTTCCTAATAACTAATATAACTAAGCATGTTTTGATATCTTACTGGACATTTGAATGTTTTTTTTTGTTGTTGTCCTTAGTTTTTAATTCTTTATATCTTCTGGAATGAAGTTATTTGTTGACTGCTACTGCCACATTTGGGGGTTGCCTTTTGTAATATTCTCATAGCATCTTTGAAAGGACAAAAGTTCTTGATTTTAATACAGTTGAATTTATTTTTCTTTCCTTCACAATTAGTACTTTTTGTATTTAAGAAAGCCTTGCTCACATTATTTCCATGAAAATATTTCCTGTGTTATGCACTGAAAGTTTTATTTTTCAACTTTTCATGTCGGAGATTAGAATATTTTTGAGAAGTTCATTGGCTTCTCTCTGGGCAATAGTGTTTCCTTTACCATAATGTCATAAAATGTCTGTATATGCTTCCATAACACTTGGTTCCTTCCCTTTTATGACACTAAATTCACTTTGTTTTGTAGTATTTTCCTCCAGACGCCAAGCTGTTTCCTGTACAATTTATATCACTTTGTGTTAACTCTATATAAACACACAGACTTTGCATACAATATCAGCTCAATCAATGTCTATTAAAATATTGGCTTACATATTACTGAACATATATTTATGCTTATTTAATTGTTCTGTAGAATCTGTACATTTTATGGTATAATTTTTTCCCCTAGTAAACTTAATATTGTGTTATAATTTCTAAACAAAATTCTCTCAGGAAGTTTTTAAGGACATGGGTCTAACTTTGCATATATCAAAACTCATGTTGGCTAGCAGGGCTATTTTACTTGGATTTTAAAAATGAAGCAGTTCTGCAGTCTGTCTCATTGGCTATAAAAGTCAATAATGACAGCAGAACTTTTTTTTCTTTTTTTTTGTCACAGGTGCTTAAACTTTCACATTTTCCTTACCTTAAAAAAAATTTAAAAACATTTTAAATCCCATATAGGTGATTCTTATTTTTAGATGATGAAACCAATATTTAACATGACAAAGACTATGCCAAGATTGGTCTGACACTAAAGCCTCTTTTCTGAAAGGTCTACTAATGATAAAGGCAGAAAAGAGAGGGCAAGATAAGAGGACAAAGGAACTAAAGGGAAAAGATTGTGAAGGGAGAAATTTATATTGATCGGTTTTATAGCCGAGATTATTGTGACATACTGAATGTTAGCAGTAGATTTAATTTTTTCTCATTTTGTGACTCTACTTTCAAAAATAATGGATGTGTTCAAAATATCTAGCAAAAAGGAAAATGTTGTATATCATTTTCAGATACTTTTTATAATTTATAGTCACTTGATTATATTTCCCATTTGGACTCTCACTATTAAAGAATTTAAATGTTCAGCATCACTCGTTGTACTTTTATATCTATTGTATTACTTTCATGATAGGTATTATAGATTTTAGACTTCATCATGATTTACTTAGAATTCTCTACTCAGCTTCTCTAGATAAGGATATACAACTGTTTTTTTATAAAACTTTAAAAGAATTATTTTATGCCAACATATTTTCCCAGTCATTATTTTAATGGAAGGTAGATATTTAATCTATAGTTTTTTTTCCTAACTGAACTACAGTAGAACATCCATGGTAGACCACTTCTCTACACTGACCACACATGTGAGTTGACCTAACTTTCGTAGACTGGTCAAGCACCACGTGTACTATCAGTACAGTAGCCCTGGCTTCTTAAGTTGACCACCGCCATATGTTGACTAGTTTGTTACAGGCCTTTGGGTGGCCAACTTACAGAAGTTCTACTATATACAACAAATTATGCCTTTGTGTGTGTGCGTGTGTGAAACAATGTAAGAAAGTGGCTGAGAAAGTGAATTTGCATTTAGGCAAGAGAAAAATTAATAAGTTAGTGCATTGTAAACTTATTTACATCATAGTGTTTCTTAGAATCCATGAACACATTAACAAAAACCTAATACAGTGAAATAGAATAATCAGGTTGTCATAATTACTGTGTAATTGAATGTGCCAGGAAATTAGATTGTGGTTATTTTAGAAAAGAAAATTATAACTTATATGATAAAATATATAAGAAAAAGGTGAGTGGAGGTACATATGTCAGACAAGTTATATCCACTAATCAAAGAAGCCTCATATAGTTAAGAGGAAGAATCATGAAGAAAACATGGTGAATAAATCAAAAACTTTCTTAGAATAGGAAACCATACAAAATAATGAAAAGAATTTGGTTACGAACAGTGACAATTCAGCAATGCAGGATGTACTTATAAATCAACATAAAATATGCTATCATAGCATATTTAAAAATCAAACTTCTGGAAAATACACTTTTCTAAGGCATCCCAAATAAATATTTCTCAAAGATCAATAATAAACAAGTGAAAAGAGGACTATAATACGAATAAGACCTTTAAAAACTAAAACAAATTAACCAGAAAGATATCAGAGTAATCTGATTTTGACTGCTAAGTGATTCAATGTAACTGGCCTCCAAAGTTGTTAATCATAAATTTTTGAGGGTGGTTTACTTCATGTGACTGATTACAGAAGATCTTATTCCCCAACACTGATCCATGCAGATTGCTACTAAATTTAATTGGAAAAAATCAACATTTTGACAGGAAACTGGGTTTTTTTGATTAGTAGTATATACAATGCTATATTCCCCAGGCAACCAGAATTTCATGATATTGTTTTAAAAGACTCTTTGCAATTCTAGTGGATGCACAGGAAAAATAAGGTTGTTTAAAGGAGAATGAATACCTAAAATAACAACAACAAAAAGCCTTTGCAGAAAATCAAAAGATAAACCATTCAGTCAGCAGTCATGAAGAATAAGTCATGTTATCCAGACATGGCCAACCATGGGATATATTCCAAAAGAATAACAGGACCAACCTGAAGAAAATACTTGATTAACTATATTTCACCTTATTTGTAGAATCTTCAGCCTATTTCAAATTCATCCCAAATTGGACTGAATCCCCAGGGAATGTCTTATATATGGGAACTCTGGAACTAGTCCTGTTAGCTTCCATTTGTTAGACACCAATTTCTCTTATCTCTAGTACATGCTTTCCAAGTAGTCGATAACCATATTTACAAAAGATAATTTTATCTTCTGCTTTATAGAAATGTTTGTTTACATCTAGTAGCATTTGCTATACAATATTGAATAGCAATGAGAAAGAGACCACCTATCTGGACAATAATGTTTCTAGCTTGAAATGTGAAATCACTCATATTTTTGGAATCTACCCACCCTTTTTCCCCACTAATTGTGCTGATTTTTGTTAGCCTGAGAAAGAAATCCTTTATCCCATTCTAGATATAGCCTTGTTTTCTAAATTTGTGAGACTTGGATGTCAATTTTTTTAAAATTCACTTTTTCAATGAATGTTTAAGAAGCTTATTATATACATTAAAAATGCAAGGTATTCATATGCAGTAGTAAACAAAAACACAATAGTCCCAGTTCCTGTGGTAGTAACATTCTCATAAAGACAGGAGACTTAAATAACAGATATAGCAGGTTAAAAGGAAACATGTGAATGTTAAGGAAAGATAAGGGATGTTTGGAAAAATGGATCGAAATGGTGAAATCAGGGAAGTGACCACGAATGACATAGTGACAGTATAGTAAAAGCCTGAGTTAAAGAATTGGGCCATTTGGATATTTTGGGAAATAATATTTCAAACAAGAGGAGCAGGTGGAAAGACTGAGAGGTAGTCTTAGGTGTGACATGGTGGAGAAGGCCAGTGTGGGATGGTCGAAGAGGGTGAGGGGCAGATGAGACCAGAGGACTAAGGAGGAGCAGATTCATTAGGATCTTGTAGAGCAGCCCAAGAAGCTTGAGTTTTA
Source organism: Arctocebus calabarensis (assembly GCA_963573935.1). Classification (NCBI taxonomy): domain Eukaryota; kingdom Metazoa; phylum Chordata; class Mammalia; order Primates; family Lorisidae; genus Arctocebus; species Arctocebus calabarensis. The sequence continues at coordinate 17,795 of CAUYON010133384.1, forward strand.
CACTGAGCTGCATAAGATACAGCACTGTCACAGGGTTTTGAACAGAGGAGTAACATACTTTAGTTGGGTATTATGAAATAGTTTCAGAGAATATGTCATCTAAATGTGAGGGTATATGTAGAAAGACAAGTTAAGAAGATATTGCAATATTATCTCAAACTGTTATTAAATTTTAAGGATTTTTAATTCTGTGAAGGCAAAAAGTGGAAACCTAATAAACAAATTTATATGTAAAAATAAATAAAAGAAGATATTGCAATAATCCAGATAAAGAGTGATAAAGAGTGATACTTAATTCATTTGAATTTATTATCACTGGCTTTAGGGGATCTAATTCGATTTGGCAAAATTTCAGTGTTTTTATTTCTCTGTAGAGGTTAAAAAAATGAAAAAAGAAAACCATCGAGAATTCTGCTTGTTTTTCTCATCCTCAGTTTTCTTTTTCTCAAAAGTTTCTGGCCAGAACTGTATGGTTTCTTGTCAATGTATTAATGCATCAGCTTGTACTTCTATTCATTGAATTCACTATATAGATGATTCCAAGAAATTTCTCCTCTTCCCCAAGGTCAGTATTTGCCCCATAGCAGAATAAATGCATGAAGAATAGCAGTTATTCGAGACAGTCTGATTGCACTCTCCTTTGAACATAGCACATTTTGTTTATGAGGACTTGTGCTGAGTTACTTTCAATACTGTTGAAGAATCCAAATGTAGTGAAACTGGCAATTCCAGCAGCCAAAATTGTTAAAATACATGACCATTCTATTTGTTGATGCTTATGACCACCAATGATTGTACAAAATGGAAAATAACCTTAGGAATCCTGATGTGACTGATGTAAAATAACATTTAGTTCCCACAGAGAAGACTTTCTTCAGAATCTCTGTTAAGGTTAAACATCTTTCTGAAATTCAACAGAGAGCATAGCATGAAAATTGACTCTTAGCAACACCTGTTAAAGAGAAAAAAAAATATTTTACAACTGAGCAGGGCAGTGAGAGGAAAATCTGAGAGTGTGACTAAAACACAATATAAAAAACCCTGTTGATGCCAACATGGATTTCACACTACTGTGTTAGCTGTCAATTCTATTTTAAATTATTTGACCCTTGCTATTAAAAAAATGTGGAAAGTGCTATGAATACTGTGGTCCTGCGTGTGCTTGGATGTTGACATATCCATGGTGTATACTAGCCCTGAGTAATACTAGACTCATTATCCTTGTGGTAGAGTTGAATTAACAAGTGAGATGTTGGCAAAAATCAGCCTGCAGAATGATCGTAGTGAAAAGATTGAGCTAGAACTAGGGATACTTTGCGTTATTTTTACAAATTTTACAACTATGGAAATATTTACCTTTTTTGGAATAGTCCAAGAATTCTACACTAGTCTTCTTGGCACATTCTATGAAAAGTTATATTCATTGTAGATCATAGAGAAAATATTAGAAGATAAATTGGTAACATTATCTTTTCTATAGTATTTAAAATATCAGAACCAATTCTGATCTCCCTCTGCCCCCTCTCATTCTCACTCTCATCCCCTCCATGTATATGTTATATGTACAGTTTAACTCTTGAACAATGTGTGGGCTGGGCATGCCAGTCCCAAGCACAGCTGAAAATTTGTGTTTAACTTTTGACTCCCCTCAATCTTAACTTCTAATGGCTTACTGTGGACCAAGAGCCTTATAGATAACATACACAATTAGCACACATTGTATGTACATGATATACTATATTCTTACAATAAACCAAGTTAGAGCAAAGAAATAGTATCAAAAATCATAAGAGAAAATATGTTTACTATTCATTAGGTGGAAGTGGATTATCATAAAGGTCTCTCTCTATCTCTATCTATTTCTCACTTCTTCTCTTGAAATGTGTTTTCTGCACATATTGGTTTTTCATTGCCCTTTTCCATGAGTGGAAGCAGGCTGATTCTTTCACAAGATGCTCAGTTTTCTAGCCAGCAGAATCATGAACCAAACTAACCTCTTTTCTTCATAAATTACCTAGTCTTAGGTATTTCCTAATAGCAATACTAAATGAATCAAGAAAACAAGTAAGGCAAACTAAAACACTCACTACTTCAACTGGTCTGTAGGGGTTTTGTCTCATTGCAGTCCCAGCATTGGTCCTAGTTGCTAGAAGTTTGGACATTTGGCAGAGATGGTAGCTGGTGCAGCCTTGGTTCACAAAGTTGGGGCCAGGCCCAGCTGACACCCATGTCACCACACCATGGCCGTTCTTTTGAACAGCAGTCGGCCAATGCTAACCATAGTTGACAGGTTTTCTGACATCAATTGGATGAGTTATTTGCCCACTGAATTATCTAATGTCTCTTTTGTGCTGTATGCTCACTGGTGAATGTTAACATCCAATGAAAGAGATCTTCACACTTTGTACTTTTATAACTCTATTTACACATGAATTGATGTAGTTCATATAGTTACATCTTGTTACAGAGCAGGACTTTAAGAAATAAAGAGTATAATGGAAAGAGAAAGAATCGTATACAGAATAACTTACCATTTTTCTCCTTGGCATCTAATCTTATCATTTTTCCCCCTGGTGAAAAAATAGTGTACCTAATACAGAAGACACATGAAGTTCTAGAAGCTACATGGAATGTGACATACCAGGGAACCTAAAATTCTAAATACCTTTTTATATAATCTTGCAGGCATAAAAATGAAAGGTATTAAATAATTAACATAAGTATAGGTGGTGTCGGCTAAGTTGGTAATCATAGATTCCTTCTTTCGTCATAGTTTGTGCTCCCAACATTTAGCTGTGCCCCATTTGAATGGCATAATTTATCTCATGGAATAACTCAAATCTTTGTTCCTATATAATCTAAGTCTTTGGTTATCCATGGGCCAGAACTATTCATCAAGGCAGTAGTAAGGGGAGGTTCTCTGAGTCATGAATCACCTGTGTTTCTGACATTGTCCTCTTTTTTTCCCCATTGTATTGCAATAGGACACTTAAAATATATAACTTATTGGAAGGATTTTTGCTCCTTCCAAATGAGATGGGGAGCAAAATTCCTTCCAATAAGTTATGCATTTTAATAGTGAAAGAAACCACTCACTCCTAATTCTGTTATTTGGCTCTTAAATATATGCCACATCATCTATGGCAGAGATTGCACTATATACCAGGCACTTATTTAAGGAATAAAATGTATTTTTTGTTGAGAGTCCAATCTTATAGACTGTTGAATATTCTACCAAACATATAGTAAAGAAAGAAGTGGCAAGACAGCACTTTTTTGTGATAGAGCCCATTGCTATCCTTGTATTACTATAATGTCTCTTGATCAGAGGTTACTTTGTATGGAATTGATGAAGAATTATGCAGTCTCATATACTTAGTCCTAGCAGAAGAATTGTGGTTGGTAAGTATGTATTCAGAGAATATTTCTGGTCTTAGGTAGTATATGAAAAAAAGTTTCTTCCAAATTTTTCTGCTAGATTATATTATTGTAGATATCAGCTCTTTTCCTTATAAAAGTATTATATCCCAATGCCCTTTGCTTATATGATTTTTCCAACATCCTGGTAAATGGGTTTTGGAAGATACTTTTACCACTCTTAATTCTGGGCTTTGTTATGTGAATTATTTTGGATAAAATAAAGTGATTAGATATGATTCTGGTCGTTTGCGCACAGAAAGTAGAGACACGTCGTGCAATATGGGATTTAGTTCAGCCTCCTCTGATTTTGCCCTTTGCCACTGTCGCACTATGCCCCAAACTGGAGTTACTCCTTTATCTTGGTCCCAGATAAGAAAGAAAGAAGTCCATTGGAACAGAATCACAGTGAGCTCATGTAAATCGAACAAAATAGTTCTTGCTGGTGGTGTTATTATTTTAAATCACTGACATTTTGAGATTTTTACTGTAATGTCATTTATCTAATAAACACTTGCATTATATAAAGGATCCAAGATAATCAACCTGCCATCAAGTGGCCAGTTAGTACCTCCAGAGAATAAAACCCAATTGGGAATAAAACCTTTGACATTTACTTTTGGCGGGTTGTACATACTAGCAGTCACCAATCACTGTGAGTAAGAATATACCTCTTGTTTAATTCATAGATAGTCCTTATCCCTGCTATCATCATTTTATAAATAGTCCCATTGAGAAGTCAACTGGATGGCTGACATCTGCAGTGTACTTCATATGCTCCATCTCATTTTTGAGTTTCAGCAATAGTAACAAGTCTCTGGTCAGCATTTACAGGCATCAGAAATTTTTTTATACCCTTTCTGTATCTTAAGAAATTCATATTCCCAAATCCCCTGTCAACAATCATCCAGTTTTGTTCTGTTTCTCTGATTTGCCAGCTAAACTACTAGCCACTACCTGTCACATGTCATTTCTCACACCACTTGTCAGGGTCCAAGACTGACCAGGTCTCAGGCTTGGCTTAACTAAGATTCCAAACGCGGACTGCTAAGTTACATATATTTTTTTTCTTTTATGCCTTTCTTTGCCAAATGATCATATACAAGGTGCTGCTAGATTCTGGTGTGCCCAGAATACTCTTGGTTTATATTTGTTGTTGCATCTTAATCATTTTACAGTGCTGCATTTCACTTATAAACTGTGCTTATTTGGATGTTAGCCATATAATCATACTAATCATAGTTGTAAGTTGAAAGAAAGGTGGCAAAATAATGGGAAAGTACGCAATTGAGTTAAATTCTTTAGTTTATCTGTGTATTCCAGACATGCTCAGATGCCATCTCATGAATTCCTTTTTTATTACACAGGAACATAATACTAGATTCTTTCAATTGTATGATTTAGTAGATCAGCTAACACCCAGAGAGTATGTGCAGGTGGAGATGCATGATTACTTGTTAAACCATGGTCAAGTATTTTGTTTCCACTGGGGACCAGTACCAGGTCATGAGGTGATCTTCAAATGGAGAAGAATCAATGATGAGGTCAGGTCTTGCTCTCAAACCATAAGGGTCTGTGTTGTTTCTCCTATTAAGGTTTGTCAAACACTCTTAGAGCATCTCTGTTCACTATAAACATTTCTGATACTATTGGGTCTGCTGATTGAATTCAGATTGCACTGTTTCTCTTCCCTTTTCCCTACTGCAGAACATTTTCTTATTCTGGCCCCACTGAAAACTGTCAGATTTATGAGTTATCCAGTAAAGGGTCAGAGAAGTATACATAAATGCACACATTTTGTTTCCCTATCCAAGAAGTTCCTCAATATGTTGAGCCTCTTTCTTCATAGTGGACAGTGTAAGGTATTATGATTTCACTTCCAGAAGGATATTCTGATATAATCCCTGCACCATTGAACCCATAGAAACTTTCCTGATATGACAAGTCCCTGAACTTTTGCAAAGTTTATAACCCATGGTATGCATGTATCTTGCTTTGAAGGCTTATTAATTTTTCATAATGACATTTAATTAGAATTCTGTCATCAATATAAAGTATAAGTAATGAAATATCGGCATGATCAAGAGACCTTGGGACCATATTATAATATAGCCCCAAATCAGAAGAAGAGAAAGTTACTGTCATTACTATCAACGAAGGCAAAAACTCTTCAGGTTAATTTTGCTGAGAGAAATGGGACTTCTGTGCATGAGACTATTTGTACTGATTACCTTTAGTAAACGTATGATCTCCAACAACTCAACTGTGATTGTCATTATCATCCAATTAATTTTGTAATAATCAGTGGTCATTTTTCCTGACCTGGTCCTCTTATTTTCTTGCTAATGATTGAATGAGGATGTGGTACAAAGTACTACCCCTATATTTAAAATACTTGGTACTAATCTCTGCAAATCCATTCTAAATTAGCTTGACTTTTTATTTACTCTTTTGATAGGAATAGGCAGTTATATCCTTCACTATACTGACCACAGAACCTATGTAGAAATTCTGCCAGTAACTAAGTATATATATTCCCACTATATGCCTCAGACACTGGAAAAAATAACCAAAAGATATGTTTGTGGACCCTACTGCAACTCAAGTTAGGTTTCTGTCCCTATAATATCCTACCTGAATATATTCAATATGCATGGGATGCCAATCTATTTTATTCCTAGTAATTTGTTGATCAAGTAACCATTGTTATAAATCTCTATTTCTCAAAACATGATTGTCACTCAAATCAGTAATTTATTGTGCTGACTGCTCTCAAACGATTTCTGACAGGTCACCACTTCATCTGACTTGCTATAAGTTTTTATTGTGTTGATGGATCCCAATATTATTGTAGCATTCATCATTGTTATCTCTGGCTCACAGAAGACAGCCACTACAGAGCTTTGCATGCTCATGCCCTTGTTACTAATAATCTTCTTTACAAGTTTGGAATGTGTAATTTCATAGAAGTGAGTTCTTATAGGCGAATTTTGTATACAATGGAGCCAGTCTAACATTCATGACAACCTGAACTTTCAGATTCTAAATCAATAAAGTTTGGTATTTGATCATCAATGGCTGTAGGTTACTGTTGAGTTCAACTTTCAGTTAGCCAGAATAGTAATGGAAATGGTTGGTAAGATGGGTTCAGGGTAATTTGGTGGAAAAAAAAATGGTAGAAGACATTAACAAATGAAAGAAAATATCATGCTCATGGCTGGGAAGAATCAACATGGTTAAAATGTCTACAGGTCCAAAACAATCTACAGGTCCAATGCAATCCTTATTAAAATACAAACATCATATTTTTAAGATTTGAAAAAAAAATAATTCTTCATTTTGTATGGACCTAGAAAAAATATCATATAACCAAGGCAATTCTTTGTAATAAAAACAAAGCTAGGGGTATCACCTTACCAGACTTTCAGCTGTACTTTAAGTCTTACAGTGATCAAAACAATATGGTATTAACTCAAAAGTACAGACATAGACATTTGGAACTGAATAGAAAACCATGGGATGAAACTAACAGCCCCCTGATCTTTGATAGACTAACAAGAACATACACTGGGAAATAAAATTTCCTATTCAATAAGTGATGATGGGAGAACTGGATAACCGTATGTAAAGGATGGAAACTGGACCCACACCTTTCTCCACTTACAAAAATTGATTCAAGATAAAAGATTTAAATTTAAGGCATGAAACAAAAATCCTCAAAGTGTGGGGAAAACAGATATCCACCTGAGAAAGATTTTATGAAGAATACTTCTGTGGCTATTGCAACAACAAAAAATAAACAAATGGGACTTAATTAAGGAGACAACAACCAAAGCAAATACACAACCTTTGGAATGAGAAAAGATATTTGCATATTATTAATCAGACAAAAGCTTGATAACTAGGATCTACAGAGAACTCAAATTAACAAAAAAAGACCAAATAATTACATGTAACACTGGGCAAGAGACATGAAAAGAATCTTATCTAAAGAATGTAGATGTATAGCTAACAAACATGAAAAAATGCTCATCATCCCTAATCAGAGAAATACAAATCAAAACTACCCTGAGATATTATCTAACCTCAGTAAGAATGGCCCACATCAGAGTCTCAAAACTGCAGATGCTGTCATGGATGTGGAGAGAAGGGAACACCTTAACACTGCTGGTGGGACTGCAAAGTAATCTTTTTTGAAGGAAGTATGGAGAATCCTCAACTCAAATTAGATCTCCCCTTTGACCCCACCATCCCATTACTAGGCATCTACCCGGTAGAAAAAATATCCTTTTATCACAAGGACATTTGCACTAGACTTTTATCCCAGCTGAATTTACAATTGCCAAAATGTGGAAACAACCTAAATGACCACCAACCCAGGAATGGATTAACAAGCTGTGGTATATGTATACCATGGAATACTATTCAGCCACTAAAAAAGATGGGGTCTTTACATGTTTTATATTAACCTGGATGGAGGTGGAACACATTCTTCTTAGTAAGGCATCAGAAGAATGGAGAAGCAAGAACCCAATGTACTCAATTCTAACACGAAGCCAGTAGATGAGCTAATACAATGTGGTGAGGTAGGGGAATAAGGGAGTGGGGAGAGGGAGAAGGGGGGGATAGAGTAGGGGGGAGAGGGATGGGGAGGTCATTGTGTATGACACAACTCTTGGAGGTGGGACACAATTATAAGAGGGACTTAACAAATGCAATCAGTGTAACCTTATTCTTTGTACCCTCAATGAATCTCTGTGTATATATATATATATGTTTAGCATATTGATAGGACAATTGAAGTATAAAGTGCCTGCCATTGAAAGATAATTTATTACTCACAGTTGCCAAGAGAAGGGGACAGCCCATGGAATGGTGTCCACATGGGAAAGCACAGAGGTTGATCAGGAAGCAGAGGGAGAGAGAGCACCTGTGGGTAGACACTACAGTTTGTGCTGGAACAAACAGGTGAGGCAGGGTGAGAAGGTTTGGGTTGGCTAATTTAAAAAACTTAAGTGGGCTCGGGAATATAGCAGCTATCTCTAATTGTCTTGTATGTAGCCCTGAGGTGATTAAGGCAGGTGGACATTGCCCTAGCATACTGAGCCCACTAAAGGAGACAAATGTGTGCTCCGGATCAGTTTTGTCTCTGAAAAGCATGGTTATAGTTGAGCTGTTTACTGCCTCTGAAAACTGGCTCACCATGGGAACACTGTTCCCCCAAAGTCAGCAAAGCCCCAGATGTCAAAAAATCAAAAGTAGAGAAAACAAAAGACACAACTGACATAAAGACCAGCCATCCAAGTCTTTTATACAGGGGGAAGCTGGGTTTTTTTTTTTTCCAACTGTTTGTGTGTGTATGTTGGGTGCTGGGGGCCTAAAGGGAGGATATATGTACCAGCAATGTGGATTCAAGGGCATTTTGCTATTTAAATATTTTAGAATCAGTTGCCTCTGCTCAAAACTGTCAACCACATGTTTGCATTTATCTCCTTTTTCACTAATGACCTTTATTTAGCATAAAATTCTTTCAAGGTTTGATACTTAATACTATACCTAACCCCTTTCAATAGATTTGCTTCAACTATACAGGAGATGAGAGCATATTCCACAAGGGCTGAAGACTTTCTAAATTTTTTTTTTGGATAGTTCTTAGTGGGGCATTCAAGGATTTCAGTTTGTCCTTTTCACTATTTACGCTTTCTAGACTAGTGAGAAAAACAACTGACTCCAGTCTTTGTAATCATGATTGTTGCCATGGTTACCAAGTGCTCTAGCCACTTGACCTTCATCTGCACGAAATCCCTCATCCTGTGACGCCAGGAGGGATCATTTGTGTTGTCATGATACCACCACATGCCATGGTGTTAGCAGTGGCCCATTTACCCCCAACAAAGAGCAGCTCAGTTATGAAATCTTATTGCAATGTGATTTCTGAAACCTTGCAAGGTGAAAACCCACTATTTTCTAAAACTAAAAATCAATTACTGTATTTGTTGGTATCTCTGCTGGAAAAAAGATAGCACCATTTCACTGAGTAACTGAGTGGAGTTTAATAAATGGATGTTTTTACAAAGTTGTGGGCAGAGTATAAAGAAATCAAGAGATATTGCAGTTAGCAAGAGAGGGTAGGCTTATACCTTGTACTAAAATGATAAAGAAATAAATTGTCTAAACCCAGGGTGGGTAGATGTATGGAGAGGACATTGTGACGAGCACTGCTGTCCCTATGAGATGGATGCCATCTGACAGTGACCTTGCAGGAAGGGAGTCTGTAAGGTAATAACCTAGCCTTAATTTCATCTCACTCTCATCTACCAGAATGAACCCAAGCAGTAGACCAAGAATCTGACAGATGGTAGATACAGTCCGCGTGGTAAGCTTCCAAAACAGGAGAAAGAGTCTAGGACGGATTTGGCAGGGAAAACTCAAAATACCCAGCACAGGTACCAGTCAAGAAGAGAAAAGTTAAAGCTTATTCTGGAGTTTTGATCTTTTTCTTCTAAACTCCTAATGGGTTCCTTTCTCTTTCTCAAGACCTAACAATGTTGAACATTAGTAGTTGCATTTATTCTCTATCTAGGAGAGTAAAATTTTCTTCTATCACCAAGTATTTTAATCTTCAAAATCAAGATGTATTATGAAATTGAGGAATAAACATTTTTTTTCCATTTTTTTCTACTTATCCAGATAAGATATTAGTGACCCCTATTTCTAAAACAATACTAATAAAAGGCATGTTCCTATCGTCAACATAGTTTATTTTTTACCTAAATATATGAGGAAAGAAAAGGAGGATGTTAATCAGATAGGTTGTGATGGCACTTTCTGTTCTGAAAAATAATTTCATATACCTGAGGTCAAATCTAGACCTTGCCTCTTCTTAGCTTTATTGACTTTGAGTAATTTAAAACAAAATTCTGAGTTTCAGTTTTCCTACTGGGAAAATGGGAGCTGAAGTAGTTAACTTGACCAAGAAGTTTTATTATTAGAGCTAATGTAGATAATGTTTCTGGCATAGCTTCTATTATATATTAGCCACTCAGTAATTAAAAAGAATTATTAACAGTACAAAGCAAAAGAAAAGAGATAAAATACCGATTCAGGTGTCTAAAAGATGAATCTCCATAAAGAAATGTGGAAATTAATTTTTAAAACATTTTTACTTTTTAGAATCCTAACCAAATATACACATTTATATACTTGAGATCTGATTAGAAATGTGTGCCCACCAGTCATGTGTATAAAATGACAGTCCCTTTTTCTTTTTTAGCTTTAGAGTTATCACCATATCCATGTACATTTCCTTGTCATAAGGAATTTAAACTCCTGCGAGCAAAACAATTGAGAAATGTGTGTGGTCCAATGTATTAGCTGCTTTGGGGCTTAACATAGTGAATTGAAAACATCAATATTAATGGGAAACAAAGATATCAGCCTGGATTGCATGCATAGCAGGGCTGGGACATTATTAAATTAAAGCTATTTACAATTTGATTTTCAGTAGCCCTTAAAATCAGCTTATATGCAAAGCTCCAAACACTAAAATGAGGTTAATTTCTTGTAAACAATTCTGCTGAACACCATAAATTTCAAGCTTTATCACAATCCCTTGTTCAATTCAGATTGGTTTAAGAAAAGCTATTATTACATTAAAATCTTATATAGCAGGTTTATTCCTTCTTATACCAATTTTCTAGGGAAAATTTTCAACTGGCATAATTTTTTTTGTCCATGTCTAGAATGTTAAGATTAAGAACTAACTATTTAATAGGTCAAACCCATTCCTTTTGCTTATTATATGTTTTTCCTATTTAAAAGGAGTGTGTGAATAGTATTTCTCTATTACTTTTAGAGAATGTACCTTTTAGAATTCTAATACTCAATGCAATCCATATCTTTTTCAAAAATTACAGAATATATTAATTTAAAAAAATATGTGGGACAAGTCACTGGTTTGGGCAATCATCCATTTTTCTTTCATTTTGGTAATAACTCTCGGATTATTATTTTTTTTTTTGGTATTCACCTCTTCCTAGTTCCGTCCATGTAACTCTGTGGAAGCTAAACCTATCTGCACATCTGTCTTCCAAGCTAGTCTGAACATAAATTCAAGTTATTCATGGGTTTGTTTTTGAAGGGTTTATGATTCCATAAAAGTCAATAAGATATGAGTAAGAGTACACATTTTCTATAAGGGCTTCTTGGAAACAAGCATTGTTGATTCACAATAAAAGTTCTTTTGAGAGAATTATTTAATTTTGCTGGAATTGAATGAGGAAGTCTATTGCTTTGGAAGTGGGCTGGCAGCCATTCTGTGACCATGAAGGTTTCCAGCCTTAAAATGATGCAGACAGAATGGAAGCTGGAGAATGGGGGAGGGACAAATTTCATGCAGCCTTTGAAGGCATCCAAGTCTGACTTAACTCCTTTCTTTCAACGTCTGACTGTGTTCTGGCTTTAAATGTATATACTACAATTTGCCATTATTTTTAAGTCGAATATGTATAGCATTTTTTAATTTCGGTCTACAGCTTGCAATAGAGAGATTTCTAACAAATGCAAGCATGTTCCCATTTTAATATCCTTTTTTCCCTCTTCCACATTTTCATCTAGCCATAATGTGCTATTTAAATCCTCCTTGTTCTGCAGCCTTTTCTATGTATATGTGTAATTCAGAGTTTTTTTCCATTTCAAAATTTTCTTAGAAAATGGTCTTCAGTTTTGGTATTTGATTGCATCTTAGTTATAATTAAAAAATGGATTTTTAACTGTATTTTTGGTAACCCATTGCGTATCCCAACGAACCTGCAGCTGGAGTCATCCCAAAAGCAACAGAAAGGGAGTTCCCACAAAGCAGTGGGCCAAGCCATTGGAGATAGGGCTGGTTGGGATTCCAAAGAATGATGTGCTAAACACCAGGGTGATGTGTCCAAAGCATTTATTACAAAGAGAAAAAGGGTACTCTACCTGAGTATGTCCCCAGCCAGTGTGGGTCAGGGGATGGTGTTTGTGAGAGAGTTTAAAGAATCTGGCTCAGGACGGAGGTCAGATCTGTTCGTATTTTGGATAACAACCTAGATAACTTTATTAGACCTTGAGAATGTTTAAGGCTGTGGTTTGTTTTCAGGCCTGCTGGGAAAACCTCCAACTGGCTGGGTCACAGAGCAGTTAAGGCACTCTATAAGTTTTGCTCAGGACATAGAAAGAAATCAAGGGAACAGGGCAGGGGGCTACATCTGTTTGTTCAGAATTCCCAAATAGCATAAACAAAAATATGAAGAATTTTTGCTAGATGTAACTTGAAAAAATCAAAATAATATGTATTATTATAGAGGAGAATAATGCATATATATGGAAAGTTACTTAATTTATATTTCTTTTCAGATATTTCTCTTCATAGCATAGAATGTTTATTCAATTTTCTGATATTTAGGTCTTTGGCAATACCATTTGTCATAAAGTAATTAAAAAGCATTTTAAAACACACCCACAATCCAATACTTCATACTCACACCAAAATCAATTTCCTTGTATTCATTGATTTAACTTAGCCATAAAAAATGACATTCATAATAGCATTTGACATAATAATTAACATACTATTAAATGCATTTTCAACACTTATTAGAAATTCTACATTCCATTTCATTTATTAAAAATAACTCTACTCAAGAAACTTCTTTGGAGAAGCAAAGTAATTTGCAGGGAGTTGTTTTGTCCCTAATGGTGACAACTTCTGGATTTGAGTAGCATCATCTGAAGAAAATTTATCATTGTATTCAATCTAAACATATTCAGAAGAAAATATGGTTCATTCAAAATGCTAAGTATCCACAAAAATAATTCACCCAGATGTTTGATTCAAAGTTGAATCCATTAACTATATGAATCAATAAAAACCTCTTGTATTTAAATACTTTCATACTGAAGCATGCCTCCCATTTTTCTCTATAAATATCATAACAGAATAAAACTGAGGGAAAACATAGGTTTTTAGAAGCTGTTTAATGCTTGTATCTAAAACCCAAAGACTATTGCTCAATATGGGCAACAGACTAGAACCAGAGAATTATTTTCACAAATAACATGTTTGTAGCATGAACGTAATAAACAATACTTGCTATTATTTCCTATAACACTTGGTTATTACTATATAACTTTGTTATTATTTCACCCTGATACATGTGGAAAGAACCACATGCTATTTTTTTCCATGTAGTTGCCTGCAAGGTTTGTGGTTTGTTCAATCATGGAAACAAATGGGAAGAAACAAGAGATACTTTTCTCATTGATGACAATATTGTCTATCAGCTTGCCTATCAATATTCTCTATCAAATTGCCTAGATGATGTTGTCTATCGTCTATCGAATTGCACATACCTCAATGTTCAGATCACAGAATGTGCACAATTTGATAGACAAATGAAGGACAGAGAAGTTAACTGGTTTGACTATGGTTATAAAATTTGAACTTTGGATTCAAAAGGAAGCATTCAAGACTTAAATCCCATGTTCTACATCACTAGCTTTGACTCACTAATCATTGAAGTAATAAGAATAAATTACATACGTACTGATAGACTTTTGTTTAAAAATTGGACTTTTTAGATAGATGGATGGTCATCATTTGGTGGCAGTCATTCATTTGCCAGCAAAGACATTTCAGTGACAAATCGAAAGCTTTTCAATCTGAGCGTCTTTATCTGCCACCATCAATTCCAAACTTTAATTCTGAACTGTTACATAAATATTCAGTTTTCCTTTCAGATATCCAGTTTGGTGGCTGGTGTTTTGACTTCTGATCCACTGAGTGAAGATGGATATGAACGCTAAGAGTTGCCTTTACCTGAATTTCCCATGACTTTGGTATTATCTTCTTCCCATCGCTAAGAAATAAGTGTCTGAAGAGTGAATGTATGTTCACTAATATTAAAAAGAACATTTAATGCCCATTTGAGAATTCCTTGGTGTGCAAAAGCAAAACCAGAAACAAAATAAAACTCAAAAAGCTAAAACCTTTTGAAATAGAACAACTGTTTGAGATAATGGTACTTTAAAGAAGTTAACATGCAAAGCAGATCGCAGAACATTTTTCTCCGCTGGAAGTAACTATTTTTACTTTCCTTAAAGAGTCTTTGAAAACAACTTGTTACACTGGTCATTATGGAGAATAGGTCTGAGAATATCCTGGAGAGCTGGTTTAGTTATGGCAAATCTCTTCAACATGTGGATGTCATTAAAGTATTTAATTTCTCCGTCATACGTGAAACTCAATTTAGCTGGATACAAGATCCTGGGTTGAAAGTTATTTTGTTTTAGGAGATTAAAAGCCGATGTCCATTCTCTTCTTGCTTGAAAGGTTTGATCAGAGAGATCTGCGGTTATTCTAATATTCTTCCCCTTGTAGGTTCTTACGTCTGGTTGCTTTCAAAATTTTCTCCTTCATATTAACTTTAGTGAACTTAATTGTCATGTGCCTGGGGAATGTTTTATTCGGGTTGAGTCGTGCTGGGGTTCTGAAACTGTCTGCTATCTGAATTTCAGAATCTCTTGGCATGTCTGGAAAATTCTCTTTCATAATCTCATACAGAAGAGACTCTCGGCCTTTTGATGCCATTTCATCTTTTTCAGGTATCCCTATAAGGCGAATGTTAGTTTTCTTCAAGTTATCCCAGAGCTGTCTGAGAGAATGGTCTGTTTTTGTCTTCCATTTCTCTATCTCTTTGTCGATTTGGGAGCGTTCGATAGCTTTGTCTTCCATGTCAGAAATCCTTTCTTCTGCTTGCTCCATTCTGTTGCTGAGGG
>CAUYON010133385.1:0-60475 GCA_963573935.1 Arctocebus calabarensis
GTTGTGGCAGGCGCCTGTAGTCCCAGCTACTCGGGAGGCTGAGGCAAGAGAATCGCCTAAGCCCAGAAGTTGGAGGTTGCTGTGAGCTGTGTGATGCCATGGCACTCTACTGAGGGCGATAAAGTGAGACTCTGCCTCTTAAAAAGAAAAAGAAAATACAAAACCAAACAAAACCCCAAAAAGCTGCAGTGAATAACCCCATGCCTCCACCAGATCCCTCAGGTGCAGTGCCTCATGTAGCACTGTCCCGTAGCTTGGCCAACACAGCTGTTATCAATATTTTTGATTGTTGCAAATATGCAAAAATATCATCACAGGGCTAGTTTTAATTTGCACTTTTTTCTCTCTTTTTTAAAATAGCTATGGGGTCTGGGCTCGGTGCCTGTGGCTCAAGCGGCTAAGGCACCAGCCACATACACCTGAGTTAGCGGGTTCTAATCCAGCCTGGGCCCGCTAAACAACGATGCATGGCTGCAACAAAAAATAGCCAGGTGTTTTGGTGGGTTCCTGTGGTCCCAGCTACTTGGGAGGGAGAGGCAGGAGAATCGCTTGAGCCTAGGAGTTGGAAGTTACTGTGAGCTGTGATGCCACAGTGCTCTACCCAGGGCGACAGCTTGAGGCTCTTTCTCAAAAAAAAAAAAATCTGGCTCGGCACCTGTGGCTCAATAGGCTAAGGCACCAGCGACGTACACCTGAGCTGGCGAGTTCGAATCCAGCCTGGGCCCACCAAACAACAATGATGGCTGCAACCAAAAAAAACAAAAAAAAACAAATAGCTATAGGGTCTCATTATGTTACCCAGGCTGGATTTGAACTCCTGGGCTCAAGCCATCCTCCCACCTCAACTCCCTGGGAATATAGGGAGGGGCCACTGTGCCTGGCTTAATCTGCATCTCTCTTTTTTTTTTAAGTATTGGAACCAGGGCCTTGTCACATCTTTAAAGAACAAGGCATAAAAAGGAGGTATTCTCAAATGTGCGAGATTTCTGTGACTGCTCTAAATGCATCCATCCAAAGAAGTTCAACAAGAGTTCCAACTGACAATGCGACTTTCAAAGAATTTCTCCATCTGCCCTTCAGTGAACTTGTCCTGGCCCTAAGGTCTAGCAACAAATACTCTCCCAGGCCCCTAGAGTTGGCCCTGTTTATCTACAGGGCCAGCCCCCTGGGCCCAGCCACTCACAGTAAACAGTGAGGGAGGCTCCAACTGATGACTGGTTATTGTTGCAATTTGAAAAGCATATTGGTTTGCTATCCATTCCCACGTCGCTCAGTTCATAGACCATCCAGTTGTCACCATGGGCCACTAGTCTTTTAGTCAATGGAGTCTCCAGGCCTAAGGTGGCGTTCTGGTCACAGGAGGAACTGCAGTTTATTCGCAGGGAGCCTCCTCGGGGTAAGATGGCTTTTGAGGGAGATACAAATGTTTGGGCTTCTCCAGGTCCTGGAAGAAAAGGGTGAAGAGGGGACAGACATTATAAATCAGGTTCATCAACATAACATGATTGTGGACCCAGCCAATCCGCCAATGGTGGGTACTGGGGACACAGCCTTGAACAAGACAAAATGCTCTGCCTTCAGTGTGGGAGATGGAAATGTTAGAGAACAAACAAGATAATTAATAACTGATGTTAATAAGAGCTTTGTTGAAAAAGGTTGCTAGATTAGAGTGCCTTGGGGACAAGGTGATGTCTGAGCAAAGATCTAAGTGATGAGAAAGGCCTGCTGATATTCAGAAAAGGAAAGTGGATTCAAGACAAAAGGAATAGCAGACACAGGCTTAGTGCCCGTAACATATTGGTTACAGCGCCAGCCACATACACCAAGGTTCGAACCCGTCCTGGGCCAGCTAAACAACAATGGCAACTGCAACAAAAAATAGCTGGGCGTTGTGGTGGGCGCCTGTAGTCCCAGCTACTTGGGAGGCTGAGGCAAGCTTAAGCCAGCGGTTCTCAACCTTCTTAATGCCACGGCCCTTTAATATAGTTCCTGTGGGTCAGGATGCATAGGTTGAGAACCGCTGGCTTAAGCCCAAGAGTTTGAGGTTGCTGTGAGCTATGACACCAGAGCACTCTACTGAGGACAACATAGTGAGACTCTGTCTCAAAAAAAAAAAAAAAAAGGAATAGCAGACACAAAGGTCCTGAGGCAGGTGGCTGGAGCCTACAGCTGGATAGAAGAGTGGTGGGAAATGAGTTCAGGAAGATTACATAGGCACTATAATTGACACTAAAGATGCGTTCTTTATTCTTAGGGTAATAGGCAGCCATGGGTAGGATTTTAGCAGAGTCCATTTTAACAACATGAAGTCAGGCCAGGCAGAGTAGCTCATTCATGCCTGTAATCCCAGCACTTTGGGAGGCCAAGGTAGGAGAATCATTTGAGGTCAGGGGTTTAAGAACAGCATGGGTATGGGCGGTGCCTGTTGCTCAAAGGAGTAGGGCACTGGCCCCATATGCCAGAGGTTGTAGGTTCAAACTCAGCCCCGGCCAAAAAAAGAACAGCATGGGCAGGCTCGGCACTTGTGGCTCAAGCAGCTAAGGCACCAGCCACATACACCTGAGCTGGCAGATTTGAATCCAACCTGGGCCCACCAAACAACAATGATGGCTGCAACCAAAAAAGCTGGGCGTGTGGCAGGCGCCTGTAATCCCAGCTACTTGGGAGGCGGAGGCAGGAGAATCACTTGAGTGCAAGAGTTGGAGGTTGCTGTGAGCTGTGATGCACTCTACCAAGGGTGACAGCTTGAGACTCTGTCTCAAAACAACAACAACAACAAAAAAGAACGGCATGGGCAACATAGCACGACCCTGTGTCTACAAAAAAATTATTACTCAGGGGGCTAAGGTAGGAGTATTGCTTGAGCCTAGGACTTTGAAGTTGCAGTGAGTTAATGCAATGCTAATACAAGTAACTCAGCACAGGCCAGGTAGCGAGTACCTACCTTGCAGGTAATACAGGTAAGAACGAAGGGAGTTGTTTTGATTAGATTCCTCAGACTGTGCCTCCAAAGCTAAAAATAATGTCTATCTGAATCCAGACCTACTACTCTCCCCCCAATGATTCCTGTCCTCAGATTTGCTCTGTTTGGGGTAGAAGTGCGTGAAGACATTGGCTTTGTAAATGCTCCTAGGGTGATTCTGGAATTGTTCCCATTTCACAGAGGGAAAGAGAGACTGGGAGAAGGGAGACAACTCAGGGAGAATTGATAGCATCAGAGTCAGGATTAGAACCCTTTGTTGGGCTGTTAACCAAGATGTCAATCTTCCACTCTCCTGCTTCCCAAAACTCACAACCTTTGGGGACCTCTGCCTCAATTCCCTCTTTCCCAGCTGGGCTGGAGTTGTAGGAAGGGGAGTGAAATGACCTTTTCCGCTTTGGGGCCCTGGGTAAGTCAGCTCTGGAATTCCCCTGAGTAGAAGCAGCCCTGGACTTCCCCAGGGGAAGAGGGTAAAGAACAGAATGTGTCTTGATGCTAGTGGTGGGCTGGTCGTCAAGACTACTACACCCCGGCTTGGCGCCTGTGGCTCAACGGGCTAAGGTGCCAGCCATGTACACCTGAGCTGGTGGGTTCGAATCCAGCCCAGGCTTGCCAAACAACAAAGGCAGCTGCAACCAAAAAATGGCTGGGCGTTGTGGCGGGCGCCTGTGGTCCCAGCTGCTTGGGAGGCAGAGGCAGGAGACTCGCTTAAGCCCAGGAATTGGAGGTTGTTGGGAGCTGTGATGCCAGGCACTCTATCCAGGGTGACAGCTTGAGGTGCTGTCTCATAAAAAAAAAAAAAAAAAGACTACTACACTCCAGTGGACAGGGTTGGGGGGCAAGTTCCCAAACCATCTGACTGCATCCTGGGGCCGGGTGCTATGCTGAGCCACAACACAAACCTTGCCAGGTGGCCACTATAACATACCCTAGATCACAGCTCAGAAAACTAAGCTCAGAAAGGGGCAATCTATATAGCCTGAGGTCAGACATGGAGAATTTGAACTCTCAGTTGTTGACTGAATTTCAATCAGTGCCTCCAGCCCCTCCAAGAGTGCCCAAGGCACAGTCAGGATCCAGGGAGCTGGTCCAAGGGAGCCCTCCCCACCCTAGACTCACCTGGGAGCAGAGCCTCAAGTAGGGCCAGGAGCATAGGCAGGGTACGCAGGACGCCACCGAGAGCCATAGCGGACCGAGGCAGGGCCAGGTGGCAGCAACGAAACACAGGGAGGCACAGCGGATTGGGGCACAGAGAAGTGCGTGGGTCCCTTTATAACCGCTGGCCACTGGGGGCCGAGGGGCAGGGCTACTTTCCCGGAAATCTCGCGCCTTCCCCTCCGGAACGAGGCCCTTTCCGGACTGAAAGTGTGCCTGGCTGGAGCCAGGTCGTCTTCCCCCGCCCACCGAGGAATTTCCAAACTGAAGTAATGCGTGGTCGCAGCAGAGGGTTGGTGACCTGGGGGCTGCTCCGGGTTCCCCAGGTGTTGGCAGGGGGACCTAACGCAGCCACACACAGACCCTTTCCCCTCCTCTCCTCGGAAGACAAAGACACAAAGGAACTGGCTAGCCCCACCCTCTAGAAGTTCGCGCCAAAGGACCCTAACTTTCCTGGCAAGCTGTGGAATTTGCCCACCCCCTACAGCCCCATATAAAAGGGGTCCCTAACTGCCCCCGGGAGCAGATGCTACTTTTGCAGTGCCCAGGCGAGTCACCATTCACTTTCTATAAACCTGGCCTGAACATCTACACTGCGGCCTCGACTCTGCGCGTCACCGCTTAGCTCTTTCATCATGCTTCCCATCTCTCAGCTGGGCTGAGCTCCACTCACTATTTACCTGCAATCAGCACTTTATTGGATACTGCCAACTACCCTAGGCAAGGAGGGACTGTTATTGTGCCCATTTCACAGAACAGTAAGCTGTGGCTCCGAGTTGAGCAGCGATCCAATCTCAAGCCTAGACTCCCCAGCTCACACTGGCCGGACGAGCCCTTCGCTTCAGTAGGAGGCCCAGAAATCCTCACCCGGCACCCTCCATTCAGGGGTGCGGCATGCTCCCCCCCACCCCCCCAGTTAAGGTTGGGATTTCCCGAGAAGCGGTCAGAACAGGCCCAGACACCTCCCCGAGCCCAGAAACCGCGGGAGCGAGGACGCGAGGCCGTACCGTGTCTGGGGAAATAAGCGTTCTTCCCCCTGCCACCCATGAGTGCTTCCACCCCCGCAGCCTCCTAGCTTCTCCTTTTGGCCTCAGTAGCGGGGGCGTCTTTACAGCTCCCAGAAAAAGGAAGGAAGCCATGTGTTCCTAACATCCCGAACCCCTCTGCTGGCGTCTCAGGCTCCGCGAGGAAACTGAGCCAGCAACTGAAACCTCGAGGACAGCAGAGAGGGGGCGCTCAAACCCTTACCTTACCCGCGCACGGCACCTGAAACTCGGACTCTGGGTCTTGTGCTGAATATGTGCGGGTGTTTGTCAGGCCACCGGCTTTGCGTGTGACCCCCAAATTCGTCATTCCCTACATCGAGGCTGGGAACTTTGGGGTCTCCGAGTAAGGAGCAGCACGGCCTTAAGGCTTCCTGTTGTGGAGCGCGCTTGGTGTCGCCATGGAGACCACGGTGGGGCCAGGGAGGTCGTGCTCCAGAAGGGGACCTGCGGGCCGCGCCCTTCCTCCCGGGGAAGGGGACTGCGAGTCACCTGCCATCCAGAAATGCATCCCTCCCCCCGCGCTGGTCATTCCTAAGGAATTTCCACGGGGATCTTTTTCTGGGAGGGGGTAGGGCGTGTGTGTGGAGATACTGAATTCCCGCCCAGGAACGGCCTGGGCAAAAAAATCAGAGTGGAACGGGAATGTCCCCGCGGTGTTGTTTTATATGTGTATATATATATATATATATCTTGCTAATCTCTGTATCGTTCCAGTTTTAGTACATGTGCTGCGGAAGTGAGCACGGATCAGGCGAGTTTTCTCTAACTTTGTGTGTGTCGGGTGGGGGGGCTCCCACCGGAGGTGCACGGCCCGCGAGCTCCCCCGCGCGCCCCAAGTTCCCCTTGCAGCCACAAAAACGTCAAACATCCGTCCTTTACTGAACTAGTCGCTCAGTTTCTTAAGCATCTACTGCGTGCCAGGCATCTTACCAAGCGCTGCGGACACTGCAATGAACTAAATAGATAAAAATCCCTGCCACCGTTCAGGGATCATCTCCATAGGGGCGACAGATGAGAAACAAAAATAAAGCAATCCACCCTCCTTGGCCTCCCAGAGTGCTAGGATTTACGGGCTTCAGCCACAGCACCCGGTCAATTTTTAAATCTTTTTATACATATGGGATCTTGGGCAGGGTGTGGTGGCTGGCGACTGTAATCCTAGCACTCTGGGAGGCCCAGGCAGGTGGGTCGTTAGAGCTCATGTTTTGTTTTGTTTTGTTTTTGTAGAGACTGAGTCTCACTTTATCGCCCTCGGTAGAGTGCCATGTCGTCACACAGCTCACAGCAACCTCCAAATCCTGGACTTAAGCGATTCTCTTGCCTCAGCCTCTAGAGTAGCTGGGACTACAGGCGCCTGCCACAACGCCCGGCTATTTTTTGTTTGTTTGTTTGTTCTGCAGTTCTGCCGACGCTAGGCTTGAACCTGCCACTTTCGGTATATGGGGCCAGCGACCTACTCGCTGAGCCACAGGCGCTACCCTTTAGTTTTGTTTTTTGAGACAGAGTTTCACTATGTCATCCTCTGTAGAGTGCAGTGACGTTATAGCTCACAGCAACCTCAACTTCTTGCTTAAGTGATTCTCTTGCCTCAGCCTCCTAGTAGCTAGGACTACAGGCGCTGGCCGCAACACCCAGGTATTTTGTTGTCGTCGTTGTCTGGCAGGCCCTGGCTGGGTTTGAACCCACCAGTTCCCGTGCATGTGGCCAGCGCCCTAACCACTGAGCTATGGGTGCCAAGACTGAACTCATGAGTTCTATACCAATGTGAGTCAGAGTAAGACCTTGTCTCTCTCTCTCTCTAAAAAAAAAAAAAAAAAAAAAAGGCGGGTGTTGTGGCCAGCTCCTGTAATCCTATCTACTTGGAAGGCTGAGTCAAGAGAATCTCATGAGCCCAAGAGTTTGAGGTTGCTCTGAGCTGTGATGTCACAGCACTCTACTGGAGGGCAACAAAGTGAGACTCTGTCTCAAAAAGAAAAAAGAAAAAGATGAGGGAATCTTGTAGCTTAGCGGCTTGGGTGCTAGCTACATACTCCAGAGATGGAGGGTTCGAATCCAGCCTGGGCCTGCCAAACAACAATGACAACTACAGACAACTGCAACCTAAAAATAGCCGGGCATTGTGGCAGGCACCTGGAGTCCCAGCTACTTGGGAGGCTGAGGCAAGAGAATCGCTTAAGCCCAAAAGTTTGAGGTTGCTGTGAGTTGTGACACCACAGCATTCTATCCAGGGTGACATGGTGAGACTCTGTCTCAAAAAAAAGAAAAAAAAGATATGGGATCTTGCTCTGTTGCCCAGGCTGGTCTTAAACTCCTGACCTCAAATGATCCTCCCACTTCAGCCTCTCGAAGTGCTTAGATTACACGTGTGAGCCCTGTGCCTGGCCTGATAACCCTTTTTATTTATTTGTTTGTTTGTTTATTTTTGAGACAGAGTCTCACTTTGTCACCCTTGGTAGAGTGCCTTGGTGTCACAGCTCACAGCAACCTCAAACTCCTGGACTTACATGATTCTCTTGCCTCAGCCTCCCAAGTAGCTGGGACTACAGGTGCACACCAGAACGCTGGCTATTTTTAGAGATGTGGTCTCCTTCTGGCTCAAGCAATCCACCGGCCTCAGCCTCACAAGTGCTAGGATTACAGGCATGAGCCACTGTGACTGGCCTCTGATAACCCCTTTTTTTTTTTTATTTTTTTTTGAGACGGAGCCTCAAGCTGTCACCCTGGGTAGAGTGCCGTGGCATCACAACTCACAGCAACCTCCAATTCCTGGGCTCAAGCGAGTCTCCTGCCTCTGCCTCCCAAGTAGCTGGGACTACAGACGCCCGCCACAACGCCCAGCCATTTTTTTAGTTGCAGCCGTCATTGTTGTTTGGCAGACCCGGGCTAGATTCGAACCCGCCAACTCAGTTGTACGTGGCTGGCGCCTTAGCCAGTTGAGCCACAGGCACTGAGCCTGATAACCCTTTTAAATAGAGTATTCTGGAAAGACTTGGTGAAGCTAATATTTGAGCAAAGACCAGAAGAAGATGAGGGAGCCATGCCAATACCCTAGAACAGGAATGTACCAAGCAGAGAGCACTGAAGCAAAGGCAGGGACTGCTGTAAGGAGCATCCAGGAGGGCAGGGTGGCTGGAGGAGGATGAGCAAAGGAGAGAATTTGAGGACAGAAGGGCCAGAAGGTGACTGGGAAGACTGTCCAGGTGCTTGTCACCAGAGAGTACTTTGGCTTTTACCCCCAGTGAGGAGGGAGCCTTAGAGGGTTCTGAGCAGAGGATGTTCTGATATGATGTAGATGATGCCCTCTTGAGGCTGCAGTCATGAAAGAGGGGAGAAGGTGATTGCTATAGTCCGCATGAGTAAATGGAGCCTGGACTTGGCAGCGGCCTTGGAGAAGTCCTTGAATTTGGCATTGGTTTTAGAGGCCAGGCCAACTAGACATGCTAGGACAAGAGGGATGACTCCTTGGTCTAGGCCAAGCCTCTGGAAGGATGGAGAGCCATTTCCTGAGATGGGAATGGGATGGTAAGGGGGGCATATTGACACAGGGAACATGCACCTCCAGTCTCCTACTCCCTTGGCATTTACTTGAGGAAATGGGAAGCAGACATTCCCCAACTCTTTGCTGCAGTCTGCAGGAAGGGCAGGGTTTCCTCCTGGCTGCCAGGCAATCCCAGGCAGTCCAAGAAATGAGCCTGCTGCAGGCCAGAGGTAATGGACCCTCAGGGCACCAGCACATCCAAACCCCATCACGTGGCATTTGTGCCTTCTCTCTTTGTACTCGGAGCTCTGGGGTGGCTGCTTGAGGTTCCCTCAGCCTGGAATGCTATTCCCCTCATTCCCGACAGGGCCAGCTCCTTCATACTTGTTGCCTGAGCCTCCTAAATGAATGCCTTCCTGCTCCATCCTTGCCCACATCCTGGTCACTTCCTTTCACTGGGGCTAATATACTCATTACTGAACTCATTACTTGCTGAAATTCTTTTCTTTTATTTGAATGTGTGTCACCTCCATGTCTGTGAGCTCTAGAAGAGCAGGGAGCCTGTCAGCACCAGCACCTGTATCAATATCTGGCCCTTCTAGGCAGATGATCAATATGTATTTGTTGAGTGAATGAACTTCTCTTGTCTCTGAGCATTCTGCACATGCTGTTCCTCCAGCCTGGAATTCCCTTCCTAGCACTTCTGGCAAAAGGCCCCAGAGCATTTCATCTAGGAGCCCTTGGAAGTCAGGGTTTGGAGCATGAGCTCTAAGCCCAGACTGGGGTTCCAATCCAGGCTCCATTACTTGCCAGCTGTTTTATTTATTTATTTATGACAGAGTCTCATTTTGTCACCCTTGGTAGACTGCCTTGGAGTCATAGCTCACAGCAACCTCAAACTCCTGGGCTTAAGCGATTCTCTGTTTTGTTTTGTTTTGCAGGGTTTTTTTTGGCCAGAGCTGGGTTTGAAACCGCCACCTCCAGCATATGTGGTTGGTGCCCTACTCCTTGAGCCACAGGCGCCGCCCTTAAGCGATTCTCTTGCCTCAGCCTCCCAAGTAGCTGGGACCACCGGCACCTGCCACAACTAAATTTTTTTTTTTTTTAGAGATGGGGGCTCGCTCTGGCTCAGCCTGGTCTTGAACCTGTTAGTTTAGGCAAACGCCTCAGCCTCCCAGAGTGCCAGGATTACAGGCATGAGCCACCTCGCCCAGACTATTTATTTTTTTGAGACAGAGTCTCACTCTGTCACCCTGAGTAGAGTGCCATGGTGTCATGGTACACAGAAACCTTAAACTCAGGCTCTTGCTTTAGTTTTTCTATGTTTTTTATTGTAATGAACACTTTGTTATATATAACAGAATACTATGAATACAAAATAAACAAAGTTTTATCAATTTAATAAAAAATTTTCAACATAAAGTGGAGAGGTGATAATTTGATATCTATCTATCTATCTATCTATATTTTTTTTTTTTATAGAGACAGAGTCTCACTTTATCACCCTCGGTAGAGTGTTGTGGCATCACACAGCTCACAAGCAACCTCCAGTTTCTGGGATTAGGTGATTCTCTTGCCTCAGCCTCCCAAGAAGCTGGGACTACAGGCGCCCAACACAACGTCTGGCTATTTTTTTGTTGCAGTTTGTCTGAGGCCAGGTTTGAACCCACCACCCTTGGTATATGGGACCGGTGCCCTACCCACTGAGCCACAGGCGCCACCCTTGATATATATATATATTATAGTATTTATTTTGTTTTCTTTTTTTGTTCGTTTTGTTTTTCTTCTTTTTTAAATTTTTTTATATAGCATTTATTTTGAAAAATAATTCCCGGGTTGAGGGTGAAACAATTAATTTTGCATTCCAAACTCTAGAATCATGATTTTCATGCGAGCTTAATGCAGGATTGCAGGAGAAAAACAAAAACTTTTTTTTTTTTTTTTTTGAGACAGAGCCTCAAGCTGTCTCCTGGGTAGAGTGCTGTGGCATCACAGCTCACAGTAACCTCCAACTCCTGGGCTCAAGCGAGTCTCCTGCCTCTGCCTCCCAAGTAGCTGGGACTATAGGCACCCACCCCAACACCCAGCCATTTTTTGGTTGCAGCCATCATTGTTGTTTGGCGGGCCAGGGCTGGATTCGAACCTGCCAGCTCAGGTGTACGTGGCTGGCGCCTTAGCTGCTTGATCGGCCACAGGCGCCAATCCAAACAAAAACATTTTAATTAATTTCCTTTATTTGTCATTAAATCAATAAAATCTTTGACTGCTACAGGTCTCCTTTAATAATATATATTTAACTCCATATTAGAGACACTCAAAACCAAAACAGTATAAAATCTAAAAGCAAACATTGAATTCTAACATTTGTATTTAACTTAAGGTTTTAATGGATTTTTATCTGTTTAGACACCAAACAGAAAATAATAATGAAATAAATATTTTTCAGGGCCAAGCTCAGTGGCTCATGCCTGTAATCCTAGCACTTGGGAGGCTGAGGCAGGCGGATTGCCTGAACTCACAGGTTTGAGACCAGCCTGAGACCCTGTCTCTAAAAGTAGCTGGCCTGCGCAGTGCCTGTGGCTCAGTGGGTAGGGCGCCAGCCCCATATACCAAAGGTGGCAGGTTCAAACCTGGCCCCGGCCAAACTGCAACAAAAAAAATAGCCCGGCATTGTGGCAGGTGCCTGTAGTCCCAGCTACTTGGGACGCTGAGGCAAGAGACACCTAAGCCTAGGAGTTGGAGGTTGCTATGAGCTATGACACCATAGCACTCTACTGAGGGTGATAAAGTGAGACTCTGTCTCTAAAAAAATTAAAAAATTAAAATTAAAAAATAGCCAGTCTGGGCGGCGCCTGTGGCTCATCAAGTAGGGACCGACCCCATATACCAAAGGTGGCAGGTTCAAACCCTGCCTCTGCCAAACTGCAAAACAGAAAAATAGCTGGGCATTGTGGTGGGCACCTGTAGTCCCAGCTACTCAGGAGGCTGAGGCAAGAGAATTGCCTAAGCCCAGGAGCTGGAGATTACTGTGACACCACAGCACTCTAACAAGGGCAATAAAGTGAGACTCTGTCTCTACTAAAAAAAAAGGAAAAATAAAATAGCCAGCCTTGGCTCCTGTGGCTCATCAAGTAGGGCGCTGGCCCCATATACCAAAGGGTATATGGTTCAAACCCAGCCTCAGCTGAACTGCAAAACAGAAAAATAGCCGGGCATTATGGCAGGTGCCTGTAGTCCCAGCTACTCGCGAGGCTAAGGCAAGAGAATCGCCTAAGCCCAGGAGTTGGAGGTTGCTGTGAGCTGTGTGACACCACGGCACTCTAACAAGGGCAATAAAGTGAGACTCTGTCTCTGCCAAAAAAAAAAAAAAAAAAAAAAAGGCTCGGCGCCTGTGGCTCAGCAGGCTAAGGCGCCAGCCACGTATACTTGAGCTGGTGGGTTCGAATCCAGCCCAGGCCTGCCAAACAACAATGACAGCTGCAACCAAAAAATGGCTGGGCGTTGTGGTGGACGGCTGTAGTCCCAGCTACTTGGGAGGCAGAGGCAAGAGACTCGCTTGAGCCCAGGAATTGGAGGTTGCTGTGAGCTGTGATGCCATCGCACTCTATCCAGGATGACAGCTTGAGGCTCTGTCTCAAAAAAAAAAAAAGTATATACATTCCAGTACCTTTGATTTAGCCATAATCACATATGTATGCCTTTTTTGGACAAAAATATATATTTTCATAGAGCAGCGCCTGTGGCTCTAAGGAGTAAGGCCCTGTCCCCATATGCCAGAGGTGGCGGGTTCAAACCCAGCCCCAGCCGGAAACTGCAAAAAATATCTATATATCTATATATATATATTTTATATAATATATATATATATTTAATTAAAAACTGATGATTTCGGCTCGGCGCCTGTGGCTCAGCGGGCTAAGGCGCCAGCCACGTACACCTGAGCTGGCGGGTTCAAATCCAACCTGGGCCCGCCAAACAACAATGATGGCTGCAACCAAAAAATGGCCAGGCGTTGTGGCAGGTGCCTGTAGTCCCAGCTACTTGGGAGGCTGAGGCAAGAGACTTGCTTGAGCCCAGGAATTGGAGGTTGCTGTGAGCTGTGATGCCACAGCACTCTATCCAGGGTGACTGCTTGAGGCTCTGTCTCAAAAAAAACAAAAAACAAAAAACTGATGATTTCAACTTTAATGATTTCATTTATGGACTCAAGAGTGGCAGTAAAAGGAACAGATCCATTTATGACAAGGCAATTCAGGGACAAAAAAATCAAGTTCCTCAGGAAAAGAAAGTATAAAATTAGAGATTCAAACACATTTATTCAGCCCATTTCAGTCTTCCCACAAATTATGGTCTTAAATGGGTTCTTCAATTTATTTATTTTTGAGACAGAGCGTCAAGCTCTCACCCTGGGTAGAGTGTGGTAGAGTGCAGTGGCATCGCAGCTCCCAGCAACCTCCAACTCCTGGGCTTAAGCGATTCTCTTGCCTCAGCCTCCCAAGTAGCTGGGACTACAGGCGCCTGCCACGGCTATTTTTTTGTTGTAGTTGTCATTCTTTAGCAGGTCTAGGCTGGGTTCAAACATACCAGCTTGGGTGTATGTGACTGGCTCCCTAACCACTGAGCTATGGGCGCTGAGCCAGCTATTGCATATTCTGTTGCTGAATCATCGTATTCAGCAATGGCTGCTGGGGTTTGGAAGGCTGCATACCAGGTAGTAAGTTGTCTAGGTTGATGTTTACACTGGGGTCTGACCAATTAGAGAGCAGGGTTTTGCTGACTGGTTTTTGGACCATATCTGCATTCTGATTATAGAGAGGATTAGGCTTTTGCAGCACTGTTTGCACATTTTGCAAAGGTTGTGATCTTGACAAGGGCAAACCAGGCTCTAAGGGAATTGTGCTCATCAAAGAGAAATTCATACTCTAGGAAGATGTCATAGTTTGCCTGGGATGAGCCCATAAGATCAAATAGGTCTGAAGAATTTGAGGCAGCTGCAGATGGGCCTAAAGTTGATTGCCAGTTACTAACAAGTTCTAGAGCTGTCTGTGAGGCACTGCCAAAGAGCTCGCCACTGGAACCAACAGGGCCTGATGGGGCTTAGTTGAAGGCACTCCAGGCACCAAAGTCTCCTTTTCCCTTGTTGCTGTCACTTGGGAAGGGAAATTATTGCCTGATGCAGCAGCTGAAACAAAGTCAGCAAATCCCCCAAATAAATTAGCTGATCCTCCTCTTGATTGGCTGGTGGTGTCAAACAGATCCACAAGGTCGCCAGATGACTTGCTGCTAGGCACTCAAGTGAGGTGAAGACTGAGAAGACTGAGGTGTGTGGATTGAAGTATTCTGATCTGGACTTTTGTCCCCGTGTAATGTGCTGCTGCTCCAAGATCAATGGCTTTGGAAGGATTTGCTGTACGCTTGTGTCTGGTTGTGGTAATCTCTGTGACCTGTGTGATAGGAACATGCTTTGTTGTCATAGCCTCCTTGTTATCTTTAAATTCGCCTTTGGGAGATCTGCCTTTTCTTTCCCTTTCCTCATTGCTGTTGCTGCATCTTTCTGGAGAGTCTTCTCTATCTTTCCTCCAGAACTTACTGACGGTGTTATTAATTGTGCTTCCAAGTTTATCACTCAGTTAACCTAATTTATCACTGAATGGAAAAGCATTCTTGTTTTTATCCCACTCCTCATCCCATTTTAATTTGGGCTCAGGCAAGGATTTTTTTTTTTTTTTGAGACAGAGTATTACTATATTGCCCTCAGTAGAGGGCTATGGCATCACAGCTCACAGCAACCTTAAACTCTTGGGCTGTTTTTTTTTTGTTGCAGTTGTCATTGTTGCTTAGCAGGCCCAGCTAGCTTTGAATCTGCCAGGCCCGGGTATGTGGCCAGCACTCTAACCACTGAGATACGGGCACTGAGCCAGCCACTTTTTTGGTGTGTGTGGGTTCGTTGAGGGTACAAAGAGCCAGTTACATTGATTGCATTTGTTAGTTGAAGTCCCTCTTATAATTCTGTCCACCCTCAAAAGGTGTGTCACACACTGTGACCTGCCCACCTCCCTTTCCTCCTTCCCTCTCTCTGCTCTTCCCTTCCCCCACCCCCTCCCTCCTTCCCTCTGCTGGTGCCTGCCATACTTTAATTGGAATAAAGTCATGTAGCACCAAATTGAATGCTTTTGCCTTTTTAAAAATTTTTAGTATATTCACAAGGTTATACAATCATTATCACTAAGTCTGAAATATTTCTGTCACCCTCAGAAGAAACCTTTTCTTTTTTTAAATTTTATTTATTTATTTATTTATTTTTGAGACAGAGCCTCAAGCTGTCACCCTGGATAGAGTGCCGTGGCATCACAGCTCACAGCAACTTCCAATTTCTGGGCTCAAGCGAGTCTCCTGCCTCCGCCTCCCAAGTAGCTGGGACCACAAGCGCCCGCCACAACGCCCGGCCATTTTTTGGTTGCAGCCGTCATTGTTGTTTGGTGGGCCTGTGCTGGATTTGAACCCGCCAGCTCAGGTGTACGGGGCTGGTGCCTTAGCCCGTTGAGCCATAGGCTCAGCCAGTTCAGAAGAAACTTGATACAGTATCTTTCATTCCCCTCTGTTATCATTTTGTATCCACTAATCTACTATCTGTCTGTATAGACTGGCCTATTTGGATCTTTCATAAGAGTGGAATTATACAGTAAGTGTCATTTTTGTGTCTGGCTTTGTTCACTAAGGATATTATTTTCCAGAGTCATCTATATTATAGCATGTGTCAGTAAGTCATTGTGTGGATACATCTCATTTTGTTTATCCATTTATTTAATGATGAGCATTTGGGCTGTTTCCACCTTTTGGCTAATAGTGAATATTGCTATGATGAACACTGGCATACAATATCTATTTAAATCTCTTATTTAAATTTGTTTGCAAGGGGCAGTGCCTGTGGCTCAGTGGGAAGGGTGCTGGCCCCATATACTGAGGATGGCTGGTTTGAATCCTGCCCTGGAAAACTGCAACAAAAAAATAGCTGGGCATTGTGGTGGGCACCTGTGGTCCCAGCTACTTTCCCAAGGCAAGAGAATCACCTTGTCTGAGGCAGGAGAATCACCTAGGCCCAGGAGTTAGAGGTTGCTGTGAGCTGTGTGATGCCACAGCGCTCTACTGAGGGTGATTAAATAAACAAATAAATAAATTTGTTTGCATGTTTATTTTCTAATTGTGGTAAAATACATATATCATAAAATTTAGTATATTAACTATTTATAGATATATACTTCATTTCTTTTTTTTTTTGTAGAGACAGAGTCTCACTTTATCGCTCTGGGTAGAGTGCCGTGGCGTCACACTGCTCACAGCAACCTCCAGCTCTTGGGCTTAAGCGATTCTCTTGCCTCAGCCTCCTGAGTAGCTGGGACTACAGGCGCCCGCCACAGCGCCCGGCTATTTTTTTGTTTTGCAGATCGGCCGAGGCCAGGCTTGAACCCGCCACCTTCGGTATATGGGGCCGGCGCCCTACTCGCTGAGCCACAGGAGCCGCCCGTAAAGTGACCATTTTAAGGTATATAATTCAGTGGTACTTAGTGAGTTCATGATGCTGCACAAAACCTTAGCATTACCCCAAACAAACCCCAGACCCACGGGCAGCCAGCCACTCCTCATCCCCTCTCCCCGGTCCTAGCATCACTAATCTGTTTTCAGCCTCAGCAGTGGTTCTCAACCTGTGGGTCGCGACCCCTTTGTAGCAATGAAAATACATGGCGGCCCTAGGAAGGTTGAGAACCACCGCTCTGTGGGCTTACCAACACTAGATCTCCCTATAAAGGGATCCATCTAACACGCGCTCTTTTGCGTCTGCCTCCTTTCCCTTAGCAGAACGTTTGAAGGTTCGCCCACATCTTCGTTCCTTTGTCTGGCTGGACAATGCTCCTCCGTGTGGACACTCACGCCTCCCGCGTCCACTCATCCACTGATGGGTGCTCAGGCGTTCCTGGGGTGGTGCCGTCACCAGCTCCATTCTGCGGTGGGGGAAGAGGTGGCTTTGGGAAGTCAAGTCTCTCACCAAGGTCCCATGACCTCCCCATGGAGGCAGCTGGAGGTGGCCGGGCAGTCTGACCACTGAACTGTCCAGGAACTGGGGGATGGGCAAGGGTATGAGCAAAGGCAGAGGAGATGACAGCTGCAAATGTGACTCGCCCAAACCATTCTACCTGGCACAGCCAGAAAACGCAACTAGCTCTGTCAGGCTGGTCAGTAAACATTGTGTACAAAGCCTGGCAGCGCATGGGGCCCAGCAGGAGTGATATGTGAAGACTGAAGACCCAGGTAGGCAGCACAAGTGACGTGAAGTCTTTAACAAGTACACACACACACTCACACTCACATGCTCACACACACAAACTGTATACACACACTCACACAAACGTACACACACGTATACACTCACACAAATGTACACATGTATACACTCACAAACGTACACACAGCATACACTCACACAAACGTACACACATATACCCTCACAAACGTACACACAGCATACACTGAAATGTACACACGTGTATACTCACAAACGTACACACAGCATACACTTACACAAATGTACACACCTATACACTCAGAAATGCACACACAGCATACACTCACGAACGTACACACACCATACACTCACAAACGTTCTCACAGCATACACTCACAGAAACATACAGCATACACTCACAAATGTACTCACAGCACACAAACATACTCACAGCATACACTTACAAACATACACACAGCATACACTCACCAATGTACTCATAGCATACACTCACAAACGTACTCACAGCATACACTCACAGAAACATATAGCATACACTCACAAACGTACACACAGCATACACTCACACAAACGTACACACGTATACACAAACGTACTCACAGCATACACTCACAAACGTACACACACGTATACACTCACAAACGTACACACAGCATACACTCACAAATGTACTCACAGCATACACTCACAAACGTACACATGTATACACTCACACAAACGTACACACAGCATATACTCACACAAACGTACACACAGCATACACTCACAAATGTACACACAGCATACACTCACACAAACGTACACACATATACACACACAAATGTACTCACAGCATACACTCACAAATGTACACATGTATACACCCCAAAACGTACACACACGTATACACTCACAAACGCACACACAGCATACTCACACAAACGTACACACAGCATGGACTCATACAAACGTAGGCACAGCATACACTCACAAACGTACACACAGCATACACTCACAAACGTACACACAGCATATACTCACACAAACGTACACACAGCATCACTCACAAACGTACTCACAGCATACACTCACAAACATACACACAGCATACACTCACACAAACATACACACATGTATACATTCACACTCTCATAGACATGGTCACACTCATACACGCAAACACGAACTCACATACACACCCTCTCACATGAACATGAGTTCACACACTTATACACACACTCATGTTCATACACACATGTGCACACATGCACACATGCTCACACACATACACTCACAAACAAACCCACACAAACACAAACACACTCATACACAGGCATACATGTACACGCACACACACATACTCACGTGCTCACACACAAACATGCACATGTATATTCACTCACACGTCCTCACGTAGACTTACACACAAACATACACACCTACCCACACAAAACACACATGCATGTTCATACATATACACTCACACAAATACACACACATAAATATATGTATACTCACACATAGATACACACACACACATTCACTCACACACACACCCTCACACACTCACACCCCGTCCACCTGGGCTGCATCAGATGTCTTGGGATAAATTAGACAACCCTGGGCGGTAGACCAAGTTGTTACCAGGAGAGCAAGTCACACTTTACCCAGATTAGCTTTCGATTTTTACCCCAACGGAAGGGTCCCCCCACGATCTGGTTTGGTCCTCAAGTCTGTCGTGTCCTTGCCCTGCCCGTACTTGGGGAAAGAGTGTGACTTCGAAGGTTCTGCTCGCCTGGTGGGTTTCTCGCCCTCTGACCTGCTGTCGGAACCTCAGGCCTCCGGAACAAAAAACAGAAGCAGAAGACGCGCCTCTTCCTGGGTCTCTCAGGCGTCTGGCCACTTTGGTGCTTCCTAGCACCACGGTCACTACCCTCAGTGCCGTTTAGATTTAAACAATTAAAATGAATGAAACCAGAAATTTAGCCTGCCATCTCACTAGCCAGATTCCAGGCGCTGGGAATCCCCGTGTGGCCCGTGGTGACCCTGCTGTGCAGGGCAGAGAGAGGACGCTCCCATCCAGAAAGTTCCTCTTGACAGTGCTAATCTATGCAAGGCTGATTCCCCAACTCACCCACTCCACTTCCCCGGTCCTGTGTAGACCTGACCTGTGAAAGGAAATAAACATGTCCTTCTGCTGAGTAAAAATCACAGTTGGGATTAACACTTGGCCTTCACGGGAGAGATGAGCAATGGCAGGAAAATCCAGCGGGAATTCCGGCCATGAGGAGCAGGGTGAGTGGAACGGGCGACAAGGCTGGAGGTGGGGAGGGGATCAAAGCTGTCCGGCAGAGGCGGCCTCGCTGGTGACTGGGGGCCCAGGGGCCCAGCCTGTGCGGCTCTGCCCTCGCCAGCGTAAGGGGAGCAGCCTTTATGTCCTGATTTAAGGCCTGGCAGGATGTTCATTGCTTCCCCTGATCTCAGACGCACAGCGAGGCGGCTCTGAGTCAGAGGGAGGCCTGCACCTTGAGCCCAACACGCTTCTCCACTGCTCTGAGCTGCGAAGGAAGCAGGACCATAAAATAGGCCGAGAGAGGAGGCACTGGGCCTTCGGAAAGAAGGGAGGGGGCTGTGAGGCTCCTAACTGTGCCTGGGAGAGGTAGACCCCAGGGTCAGGACACCGGGTTAATTATATCACATCGGAACGTGCAGTCCGGTTTCTGGAGGGGAGAGAGCTGTTGTAGGAGCTGGGTTTCTCCGAGGTGGGATCGCGTCTTCATGCTCCTCCCCGCCTCCTGCTTCCCTTTCTCCTCTCTCTCTCTTTCTGCTCCCCGCCAGCAGGCAGGAGCAGTTTGTTTTCGACTGCCGGAGGAGACTTGAAATATTACCAAGGTGGCGTGTGGAATGTTCCCCACGGCCCTGCCCCGACGGCACGCGCACAGACATAAAAAGCAAATACCATCAGTAACCTGTCGCCAGAACCCAGCAACAAGGCGAGAGATTTTCTCCCTGCCGGGGCTGTTAGCGGCGATGTATTTCCCCCTGCACTAAGCACCATCTTTCCCAAGGCTGCATTACAATGATTTATAAACCCCATTTCTGGGGAAAACGAATAGATCAAAGTGAAGAGAAAAGAAAAGGAGACACGAGCAGCTGGAGGAAGATACTGAAGCATGAAACAAAAACACAAATGAAAAACTAGGCAGTGACACAATCGAGCTATTCCTCACTGCACTTTTATCAGAGAAAAATAATCGCAAAATCTCGATTTTAATCCTTCCCCCCCACCCTTCATAAGATGCAGCTGCCTGTCAGCTACAAGGGCTTGAGTCATCTTGCCAGGCACGTGTGTGCCGGGGCTGCCCAGAGGCTGCTCAAACCTCAGCCTCATCTTCCTCATCTTGGGACCAGGTACTTAGGGCCTCCGTCAGTGCTGACCATGGAGGGTCAGCTTTCACGGTGGGGACTGGCCTGGGATCTCTTTAAAATCTGCAGCTGGGTCAGCAACCTCTTCTCTCCTTCCAGTTGCTGGAACTGAACGGTTTCTTTGACCCTCTGTGAAGACCAGAAGAAGAAAGAGACTTAGGGCAGACAGAGTGCCTGGGGCTCACCACGCGGGACACCACGCAGAACACACCTGCAGAAATCTTCATGAGGTTCTGTGCGGGCTGGTGCTCAAGTCCACCAACGTGAACAAGAGACCGCTCCAGGCCAGGGGCTCTGCACATCCAGAGGGCTGTACGATTCAGCCCTGGGGGCTAATTTTCTTCCTTTTTTCGAGACAGGGTCTTGCTCTGCTGCCCAGCCTGGAGTGCATTGGCATCCTCCTAGCTCACTGCAGCCTTGAACTCTTGGGCTCTAGTGATCTTCCCACCTTGGCCCTCTCAAAGCGCTGGGATTGTAGGTGTGAGGCACTGTCCATGGCCTAATCTTTTTTAGAAGGTTCAGTTGAACACATTTCTGGAGCCCACAGCACGCTCCACCTGGAGCAGTACCAAGGAGGGAAGACCAGCCTGAGCAGTGGGTCAGCCTCAGGCACAGGGGCCGAAAGGGGACCAGGAACAGCCAGGCTTCGAGGCAGAGGTCAGGACGGGGGTGGGGCTGGCCTTCCTGGAGCAGGGAGGACACACAAAGCTCCTGGAGACAGATCCTCCCAGTGGAGACTCAGCAGCCTTCCCTGCCCAGCTGTTCACTGTGACAAATGCTACCTTGCAGCTGGTATTTACTGTCTGTCTGTCTCCTCTGGAGGGTAAGCAGGACAGAGGCCCCTTCTCTGTCTCTCATACCTCTGTTTCTCCAGACCCTAGGATAGCACCTGGCACACAGTAGGACTTCTGTAAACAGTGGGCAAGTGGGTAAATGAATGAATGGCAGGCACAGCCCTCGCTCTTTCTCATTTAATCTCCACAGCAACGCTCCAAGGGGTGTGACAGTCGCTGCTCTGGGGACAGAGAGGATGTATAATTTGCTCAAGGTTACACAGCTAGTGAGTGGCTGAGGTTGGGGGAGAACATGGGCCAGTTGGAACCCACATTCTGGCCAACACCTTCTAGGGCCTCCTCCAATCCTAAAGTTAGGGCTCAGGGCTTTTCACTGGCAATGGGACTTTTTTGTTACGTTATTTAAAGCAAGGACGCTGCTCATAGCAAAGTGCTAACAGCCTGGGCTGCGACCACCCAGCATTGCCAGGGACAAGGCTACATCCCTAGGAAGGCCCCAGGAAGGTCCAGAGCAAACCAACAAGTAGAACAAAGAGGCTGCTCGGTCCTTCACCAGACGCCTCTGAGACTCACACAGACAGATTTCTCCATGCAGGCTAATTTATTGGCTTCTCTTTTAAAGGCCAACCCAATAAAACAAAATCTAAACTGTGCTGTAACCAGAGGATAATTTTCACGGGGTGTCATGATATTTTGTGCTGTCCTCACTTCAGGTGGCCATAGGATGCCCTAAGTGATGGCTCACTCTGACCTAAGGGGACTTTGAAAGAAGTGCTTCCGCCTGTGGTGTCGGTGGGGAGGCTTGGCTTAAGTTGGGGATGGACTGAAGGGAACAGGTTGCCTTTGGTGCCTAAAGTGACTCAATGACAGGGTGGCACTGGCCCCTGGCTACACCCGAAGATATGTCTACTTTCTCTAAGGTCCGTATACTATTTGCATAATTAGGAGTGTTTATTTGCATTCCTGAACTTGTTATTTCTAGAAAAGGATTCATTACATGGTTTCATTCAAAAGGGTATCGTATCAAACTCCCACTCAGTCGGTAAAAAATGTGATCGCAGCTACCCCTGAATAATGTTGGCGATGCTAATTCCAGCAGCTGTTCCCTGTTGTTACAAGCGGAAAGCCCAGCAACATCTGAACATTTTTTTTTAATGGCAAAAAAGCTTACTTCCATTTTATTTGTGGGGAGGAAGAAAAATCAAAGTTTCACCCTAAAAATTCAAAGAAATTGAACCATCTTACACTGGTTATTTAATATTTCAGAAAGTACTCAGTTGCCTGGGAGGACAAGCTACTCACTGTGTTTTCAGCCTGCTCCGATTTTTTAAATAGATGAGTTACAGACCTCCTGAAAATTGGAGGTTATAATTGAAATATTGATAAACTCTTTTCCATAAAGAAGCTACTAGATACTACAGTAATAACTAGAAAATAGGTAAAAAATAATAATGCGTTTCTCTGCTTAGCCAAGAAATACAATGGCAGAGTTTATTGCTTACAAAACACAGCTGCCTTTCCTCAAATTAGATAGAAAAAAAATGAACCCTGATAAATTATGATGCCCCTAAATTCCAAAGAATATACATCAATTATTGGGGATGCCACCGCCCTCCTTCTAGGCAGCCTACTTATTAGGACTGTAATTTATTATTATTATGCTTTGGTGCAAATACACAGGCTGATAAAATTCAAATCTATTAAAACCAAACATCTTCCTTTCTCTGAATCAGTAAGGGACAATGTTCCAAAAGAAAGTATTGTAAATTACAAAAGCAAACGGCTCAGAAGTCAGAGACCAAAAGATAAGGGGAAACATTCAGTAGAATCCAGGTGTTCTGAATCCTACCCCAGGAATTGCTGTAGAAGTGAGCAGCAAGGTACCGGCTTGGGGTCTGACCCTGGGGCTCCTGGTCCCAGATTGAAGGCCTTTTTATGAAGATGAGATGTTTCTATATTATTTTTGTAACCAAATCTTTCAGCTTCAATTTTAATGAAGATGAAATACATTTCCTTCTATAAGAGATAAGAATTATATCAGCTTTTTTTTTAGAGACAGTGTTTCATTATGTCGCCCTTGGTAGAGTGCCGAGGCATCACAGCTCACAGCAACCTCCAACTCCTGGGCTTAGGCGATTCTCTTACCTCAGACTCCCGAGCAGCTGGGACTACAGGTGCCCCCTACAATGCCTGGCTATTTTTTGTTGCAGTTGGCAGGGCCTGAGTTCAAACTCGTCACCCTCGGTATATGGGGCCGGCGCCCTACCCACTGAGCCACAGGCGCTGCCCCAAATTATATCAGCTTTTTAAGAAGCTGGATGTTAAATTTGGAAAAGATTCTAAGAGTCACTGAGTTACTCCATTCCTTTTACAGAAAAGGAAAGTGAAAGTCATTGAGGACATGCCAGAGGCTCTGGGCTGAGCATCAGGTTCTCTGCCCAGACGCACCCAGCTTCACCACCATGACGCTTGGCCAAAGAAAAGCCAAGTCATTCATGGCAACTGAGCACAGCACCAGGAACTGCTTTTCAGACATTTTCTTCTCAGAAAGGGAACTGCTTCTTAGACCCAAAGAACTGGAGTGTCAGGAAGGGCCGGGAAAGCCTCCGGTCTGCCCCCCTCCTCTGGCTCAGTGAGTCTTGTTGGGGAAGGTAGCAGCGCCCAGGCATATATGGGCTCCTTCTGGGACACAGCTCCTGCCGAGTTAGGCACCCCACCCACTGATGGACACACCACACTCTCCGGCCCCTCTTTCTTCATATCCAGTTGGAGTCTTCCTCCCTGGGGCTTCCCCTAGTGTCCCTGATGCCTGCTGGGGGATCCAAATGGTGGCGGCAGCTAAATAGTTCTCTCTAGAGCGAAACAGAACAGCCATCATCTTCAGAGACTGGAAAATCATTATCATATTCAACCTCCTCCCCTGACTGGTCCTCCTGTGGTTTCTAGACTGCCTTCCACCTGCCCTCCCCTCCAGGTGACCAGAACTGAGCCCATGTGCTCTTTGCAGAGCAGGGGCCTGGGAATGGATGTTACCCAAACCAACACCACTTGGCCAGTGTAGGACTGTCCTGAGCAAGCTCGATTTTCCCGTAGAGGGCAGTGATAGGGACTGCCGAAGAGCTCTCTCTGCTGGACCCCTTCCTTTCAAGCTCACACCAACCTGGAGGAGTGGACACGTGCATGGGTTGAGCCCTGCAGGCAGCGAGGGGAGCCCCAGGGGCCTGAACTGGGGAGTGATGGGAACAGATGTATATATTCATTTATTTCAGAAAGAGTCTTGCTCTGTTGCCCAGCCTAGAGTGCCCTGGCGTCAGCCTAGCTCACAGCAACCTCAAACTCCTGGGTTCATGTGATCCGCCTGCCCTAGCCTCCCGAGTAGTTGGGACTGCAGGCGCCCGCCACAATGCCCAACTAATTTATCTATTTTTAGTAGACATGGAGGTCTCACTCTTGCTCAGGCTGCTCTCCAACTCCCGAGCTCAAGGGATCCTCCTGCCCTGGCCTCCGAGAGTGCTGGGATTACAGGCACGAGCCACTGCGCCCAGCCTCAGACTTGGTTCTTTTTGGGAGACCCCTTGATTTGGTATGGGGTAGGGCTGGTGGGAGATGCCAGACAGAAGTCAACCCCAATTAGGTTGGGGAGCAAAGAATACTAGGCTGAGCTTGGAGTGGCAGGGATGGAGGGAGAGGGACGGAGGGTCTTCATGAACCCACTGAGGAGGGGAGAGCTGTAGGGCAGGGTGGCAGCGTGGATGCTAGTGGCTGACAAGCACACTCACTAGTTAAGTGACTCCTGCACACACTCACTGACTCTGCACTTCACAGCACAGGATATTCAAATTCATATCTCCACAAATCTATGAATCACCAAATGTCATGGGGCTTTGGGCCCCTCGCTTGAGTGTTAAAACCACAAGTGCCAAAAGACCACCACTGCCTGTGCACATCCACAAGTCCAAGCCACATTTATGACCTTTCCACAGACCTGCTCCCATTCTGGAATTTTTTTTTTTTTAAGAGAGTCTCACTTGTCACCCTTGTAGAGTACTGTGGCATCACAGCTCACAGCAACCTCAAACTCTTGGGCTCAAGCGATTCTCTTGCCTCAGCTTCCCTGGTAGCAGAGACCGCAGGCACCTGCCACCCGCACGGCTATTTGTTTTATTTATTTTATTTATTTATTTTTTTTAGAGATGGGGTCCTGCTCTAGCTCAGGTTGTCTTGAACTCCTAAGCTCAGGCAATCCACCTGCCTAGGTCTCCCAGAGTGCTAGGATTACAGGCATGAGCCACTGCACCTGGCCCCATTCTGGAATTTTCTATCTTGGTTAGAGGTCCTGCTCTTGACTCACTTGCTCAAGGTTAAATCCTGATCTCCATCCCCAACCTCCATTCCTCTCCATCCAGGCCCCTTCTAAACAGCTCCCCCACCATTTCATCTGTCCCCCTCACTGCTGTCTTGCCCGAGACTGGCCTCTCACTCCCTACACTGTGGCAGCCTCTGCCAGCCTTGAGCTTAGCCTCTCCGGCCCATTATCACTCTGCAGCCTTGAAGAAAGCTCTGTTCATTTCACTTCCCCATAGAAAACATTTAAAAGCATCCTATGGCCTTATAGAATCAGAACCAGAGATTCATGGTAGGCAATGCTGCCTAACGGTCAAGCTCTTGGCCTTGACCACAAGAGTTCAAGTCTCTGCTCTTCGGCTTACCAGCTATATGAGTGTAGGCATGTTCATGAGCCATGCCTCAGTTTCCTCAGCTGTTAAATGAGATAACAAGAGGGCCTATTACATAGAATGTTGGTGCCTAATTGCAGTCATTGTTTTTATTATTAACAGTCTAGGCCCATGTCCAACCTCTGTCCACATCCTGAGGTCATCTGCCCGCCCAACTTTCCCCCTACAGGCCCCACCCTTTTTGCCCCAGCAATACCCACCAACCTGTGGTTGTCACACTTCCTTGTTCCTCTTCTCTCCCCCACGCCCCCATGGGCTGTTTCCCTTACCAGGAACCCACTCCACACCCCCTGTGCCTGCCAAACTCTTAACCATCCTCCCAAATCCCAACACCAAAGTAAAAGACTGACAACATCAAGAGTGGGACAACTGGCGCTCTCGTATGCTGCTGGTGGGAAAACGATACATCAGAACCTTGCACAAGTAAATATGCACTTGTTATATAACCCAGAAATCCCACTCCTGGTGATTTGCCCAAGAGAAATGAAAACATACGCTCACAAAAACATCTGTATGGAAATTCATCATGGTGTTATCCATGGTAGCCCCAAATTGGCAACATTCATCAACTGAACAGACTGTGGTACATCCATATGATGGAGAACTATGTGGCCATAAAAAGGAATGAAGCACTGACACACGGGTGACTCTCAGATGCCAATGAAAGAGGCTGCATTCTCTGTGTGCCAGTTACATGAAATTTCAGGCAGATGAAACTTCAGTGACAGAAAGGAATCTGTGGGTCTGGAACCAGGAACAGGAGAGGAGACGAAGTTCAGGGCAGTACCGGGAGCTCTGTAGGGCGAGGGAATTATCATTTATCTTGACCGTGATAGAGGTTATATGATTGTGCAAAATTACCAAAATTAAGCAAACTGTATGCTTAAAATGGATGAATTTTATTATGTAAAAATAACAGCTTCATAAATAATAAGGAGGGAAAATTTTAAAGCCAGCCTCCAGCCTGGCCCCCTCTGTGAAGCCTTCCTGACCTCCCACCCCCTGTCCTCACTCATGGCCCAGTCGTTGGACTTTTCTATGACCTTAGTAATGGGAAGTTTCACTATGGAGCACTTATTGTGCCCCAAGAACTGTGCCAAGTGCTGCCTTGATCTTTGCAATGACCCTAGCAGGTGGGTATCGCTATCTCCATTTTACAAAGACATGGAGGCTCAGAGAGGTTAAGTAAACACCCAATAGATGGAAGTGGTGAGCTGGTCTCAAAGCCAGGTTGGTCTGCTTGAGCCAAAGCTGTGCCTTAAACACGACATCCTGCACAGTGCAGTGTGTGGGAGAGGGAAGGCTGTCAGGACTGACTTGGAGCCTGCAGTCCTTCCAAAATCATGTGAAGCACGTGTAATATCTGTGCATGCCAGTGTGCGAGTGCGTGTGTGTGTGTGCTTGATCCACTATAACTTGAGATTTTCCCCCTCCTGCTTTCTGATAAAAACCAAAAAGCTAAATTGGCTCTCAGCCCGGGAGACCAGTATTACCTTGCGAACAGCTAGCACCTCCAAGTTGCCATCTAATTAAACCACTCTCCCAAACAAAGCACACAACAGTGTCACCACCACATTACCAATGGCCACCTCCCCTGAAGCCCCTACCTGCCTAACACAGTGGCTGCTGTGAAACAGATAGCCCTGCTGCCAGCAAACTGCACCCTAAGCAGGTCTGGGCCTTCAGCGCACATCCTGTGAACGTGGAATGTTGGGAGGTTTTATTAAGAAATACTCTAGGGCCAGGTACAGAGAGGAGGTAGCAGGCTGTTTCTTTAATCAGCCCAATTTTCTGGTGTGTTCTACCTTTTAGCATTCTGGAATCCACTCCTCCGACACGGACGTCGAGCTGGATGTTTGAAGCCCCTGTGTTCGCTGCTGTCAGCAGCCTTGTGTGTATCTGAGAGGAGCGTTCGGTCAGGGCACCCTGGCTGCTGGTCTGGGAGGACTGCAGCCACGCCTGCACTCTGTTCCATGGTGGAGGCGGGCAGGGCAAGGCCACATGGTGCTGGTAGCAGGAGCAAACGACCCCCATGTGGCCTGGCCGGGGCAGGCCTGCTTTCAATTATTTGCTGGGCTTGAGATGAAACTGGAATTAGAACAATATACTTTGGGCTCCCCAAAATAAAAAATGATCGATTAATTTGACCTCATTCACTTTCTACATCCCCCCCCAAAGAGGCAGGTGCTAACCGACAGAGGGAAGCGTGTCACATCCAGTGGCATCAGCGCCAGGCTGTGTTGATTTTGAGGAGGGCACAAAATGCAAATGATTGAGTGTGGAATCTGGACAGAGTCAGAAAGGGGTGTGAATCCTGGCTCCCCTGCTTTGCCCACCTGAGCCTTAGTCTTCTCCTCTGTAAAGTGGGAGCACTAACCCTGCCTCATAGGGCTGCTGGGAGGACTGACTTGAGAGGGATGAGGTTGTTGAGCCCCTCAGTATGGCGTTTGGCCCAGCGGAGTGTGCTCAGCCAGCCACACTGCTGTTCCATGAGAAGAGACCGCACCAGCCATGCTCACACACCTCCTGCTTACGCAATAACATGGAATTGCCCCGAGCAAGTCTATGAGGCTGTGCCAGTAGGTGACAATGTGGGTGACAAGAGGGCCAGCTCTTACTGGGTTTTTCTCACCAACTTTCCTACTTAGAATTCAAGCTTGTGATGCAAATGGTACCATGGAAAGGA
Source organism: Arctocebus calabarensis (assembly GCA_963573935.1). Taxonomy (NCBI): domain Eukaryota; kingdom Metazoa; phylum Chordata; class Mammalia; order Primates; family Lorisidae; genus Arctocebus; species Arctocebus calabarensis. The sequence continues at coordinate 28,583 of CAUYON010133385.1, forward strand.
ATAAACTCAGGGAATGAACAAAAGAGGGGAGAAAAGGTTTATTAATCCTGAAATCATGGTATGGCCATTATGACAAAGAGTATGGAGGATTGTCAAAAACATTAAAGAACCACCATCTGATCCAGCAATCCCACTTCTGGGTATATATCCAAGTGAAATGAAATCAAAATCTCGAAGAGGTATCTGCACTCTCCTGTTCACTGTGAGATCACTCACAATAGCCAAGATGCGGAAGCAACCTTAATGTCTGTCACTGAATGAATGAATGAACGAAAGAGCAAAGACAATCTGATATATATTTCTACATACATGTATATATTCACACACAGAACACAGTGCAATTCAGCCATTAAGAAGGAAGGAAATCCTGGCATTTGCAATAATAGGGATGAACCCAGGAGACAGGATGCTAAGTGAAATAAACCAGGCGCAGAGAGATAAACACAGCATAATTTCATTTATACACATATATGTAGAATCTAAAAAAAAGCTCAACTCAGAAGCAGAGAGTAGAAAGGTGGTTGTGAGGAGCTGGAGGGTCTGGAGACTGGGAGATGTTGGTCTAAGGGACAAAGTCTTGGTCCCGTGGGATGGGTACATGCTGGAGACTCAATGCGTGCTGGTGACCATGGTTAAGGACACTGCTTCGTATACTTGGTGTTTGCCAAGACAGTAGATCTTAAATGACCTCACCATTAAAAAATGGGATGCTATGGATATGTTAATTAGCTTGATCATGGCAAATCATTTCACGACATATACATATATCAAAATGTCACATTGTCAGCTCAGCGCCTGTGGCTCAACGGGCTAAGGCGCCAGACACGTACACCTGAGCTGGCAGGTTCGAATCCAGCCTGGGCCCACCAAACAACAATGATGGCTGCAACCAAAAAATGGCCAGGTGTTGTAGCGGGTGCCTGTAGTCCCAGCTACTTGGGAGGCAGAAGCAGGAGACTCAATTGAACCCAGGAATTGGAGGTTGCTGTGAGCTGTGATGCCACAGCACTCTATCCAGGGTGACAGCTTGAGGCTCTGTTTCAAAAAAAAAAAATGTCACATCGTCCACCATATACACAGACAGTTTTTATATGTTGGTCATACCTCAATGAAGCTTGGGAACAAAGTGACTCCTCCACACCTGAAATTGCCGATAAAGAAGTGATTGCTCACCACAGTCAGCCTAGAGTGAGTCACCCTACAACCAGAGAGGGGCTGACATGAGGATTCCTCCTTCCCACAACAGCACAGAACACAGATTGTCCAGAGGCAGCCCGTCCAGGAATTACCTGGGCCCCCCAGAAGACCCCCTTCTGAGTCAGGCTCTGCAGATACAGGCCTGGCGAGCCGTATTTTTGACAGGCTCCCTAAATAGCAAGAAGCACTCTACGCTGTGTGTCTTGGCTACAGGGGAGCTGGTGTTCATACGGTGCAGATGGAGACTGGGACCACTCGGGCCCAGCAGACTCAGAGACCCGGGGCTGAGTGTACAGCCTCAGGCTCCAGGATCAGAGTTCAGCCTTACTCTCTGGGGTGACATGAACTGACTCCTAGATTGTAAGGAAGCTCTTCTCAACCTTTTCCCCATAGTGAAATATCTGACAGGTCACAGGCATATGCTCAGTGAGGAGAGTCCCCTCCGTGACTGATTGTGCATGGGACGATTAAATTAGATCGGCCATTTGCAATCGGCACAAGCATATAAAGGCTGACAGTAACACTGTTCACCATAGGCTGTGATCCGACTGGCCGAGAGCGGTGCCCAGTGCCCACAGCCCAGTGAGAACTGCTTGTCCCTCCAAAAGACCACTTCAGAAAACACAAGAGTAAGAGAAATAAGACCTTTTCAGGGTAGGTGTGGTGGCTCGCACCTATAATCCTAGCACTCTGGGAGGCTGAAGTGGGAGGATCCCTTAAGCTCATGAGTTGGAGACCAGCCTGTGCAAAAGCAAGACCTTGTCTCTATTTAAAATAAAAAACTATCCAGGTATGGTGCCGGGCACCTGTAGTTCCAGCTACTCAGGAGGCTGAGGCAGGAGGAACGCTTGAGCCCAGCAGTTTGAGGTTGCTGTGAGCTATGACATCACGGCACAAAAAAAGGAAAGAAATTGCTCTTATTTTTCAAAAGCCAATAACGTGGGCATCCATCTTCCCAGCAGCATTATTTGTAAAAGCCAAAAGGTGGAAGCAACCCAGTGGCCCGCAACAGGCCAAACACGGTCTAGCCACCCAGCGGAACATTACTCAGCCTTGGAAAGGGATGCAGCTCAGAGGCAGGCTACACATACCACCAGTGAGACGAGCCAGACACAAAGACACAAACGCTGCAGAATCCCGCTAACACGAGGCCCCAGAGCCACAGTGCACAGGCTGAGAAGAGAAGGGCAGGTGGGGCTGGAGGGAGGAGCCAGTGGTTCTGGGAGCTGAAAGGGTCGTGGTGGGGGTGGGGGGGTGTGCACAATGGGGCGGTGTCTGATGCAGCTCGGCGCTGAATGCCATTGAACTGTACACAAAAAATGGTTAACATGGTCATTTTTATGTTGTGTGTATTTCACCATGATTTTTTAAAATTTAAAAAGAAGAAAAAAGGTCAGTAACCTGTAAATGCTGGTATTTTAGCAGTAGTGACGAAGGAATCACAACACACTTCACGGTGGAGCCTGACACTGCAGGCCTGCAGGAGACCACAGCCGGGGCCCCGTCAGCCTGCACAGGACTCACACAGCTTTCCCGCCTGGCCTTGGCCATGTGTCTTGAAGCCGACCCTGGGCACCTCCTGAACCATGACCCAAGAGGACAGGCTGTGGCATGGCGGTGTTGGGGGTGTGTGTGCCGTGGCATCATTGCTCTCTCACTCCTCTTCCCTGGCACGTGTCCAGCCCATAATAAGGCAGATTCTCAAAGGAGAGAGAGCACTTCCTGCCCAAATGACAAGCTGTGGATTATGCAGCTATCTTTCCAGATGTGGCATTTGTCTCCCTGGCAATGCTGCAGGTGGCTCTAGGTTTGCTTGGCTGGAAACCTCCATCTGAGCACCTCATCCCCACAAATACCTTCTTCCGCTGCCTCCCCTCACGCCCAAGCTCCGTGTTCAAGCTGCTTTCCCTCAGAGCTGCAGCCACTTCTCTGCAGGAAACAGGGAGGGACGAGGAAGGGGGGCTTTCACCACCCCATCAGGGACCGGTCACTCAGCTGTCATCCTGGGAGTGCCCACACGCTTGCCCTGTAGGCCCTGGCGGGCCACTGTCACCTATCCAGGGCCCAGCACAGAGTTGACGCTCAAGAAATGGCATTGAAATGAACTCAGTGGTCGACGAATAAAATTGGAAAGTGGCCCAGGATTGCCACGGCCACTGCCACGTGTGCTTTGCAGACCCAAACCAGTGATTTTGAAGTGCCAGTGTGTTCAGAAGCCCCATGCATTTAACCATGTAACCTGAAGTCCTGTTTGCAAGGTCATGCTCTGACGAGAGACATATGGACCGTGCCGTTACCTTTCTCATAAAGAGTGCTTACACATCTTGGGTTCACTCATTGGAAAACCGCTGCTGCGTGTGCAAGTGACAATCACCGATACTCTACAAGCTTGGTGGCCCAGACGGAGCGCGGCTGCTTCACAAAGGGCCGGTCTGCCAAGATGGTCTATTGCACGTAAGATAGACACAGCCTATTTTTAATTACATGGTATTTCATCTACTAAATGGATAGACGAATAAATTGCAGTGTATTTATACAATGGAATGTTATCCAGCTATCGGCAGGGAGGAAGTCATGCGACTGCTCTAATGTGGGGGACCTAGAAAACACGCTAGGGGAAGCGCGACACAAAAGGTCACTTGTTACATGACTCCTGTTCTATAAAACACCCGGAATAGACAAGTCCACAGAGACAAAAAGCAGATTAGTGGAAACCAGGGAATGGGAGACAGGGGAACAGAAAGTGGTTAATTACTCAAAGGGTACAGAGTGTTCTCTGGGGTCATAAAAAAGTTTCAAAATAGAGGTGCTGGTTACACAGCATTTTGAATGCATGAAATGCCACCAAATTGTACACTCAGTACAACCATGTTCACAAAACAGCTTTCAAGTGATAGCCTAGCCTCCTTGATTTGAAGCTTGCAAAGACCACTGTTTTCAACCCCGTCACCCTTCTCTCCTCAGCTGTCTCCCCCGTTCCGCCTCTTTTCATCCTAAATACACTGTGCCAGGGTTGGTGGGACCGCCAGCCTATGTTTTCAGAGTGAAGTGTTAAGAAGTTCACCCCACAAATCTGTTTTGAAAATGCTGTTTCAAAACAGAGGTGCTGGTTGTACAACATTGTGAATGCGCGCAATGCCCATGAACTGTACACTGAGTAAATGGTTAATCAAACATCGTGTGAATTTAGCCTCAATGAGAAATATGCTGGGGGTGTCCCTGACTAATCAACAACCTGTAAGAAAAGGTTTATGAGCTTGGGCAAAATGATGCAGCAGGAATTACAACACAGAGGTTTCTCTCCATGTTGAATAATTTTGCCAATTACACTCCACTGTCCAGGTGAGAATGGTCTCGTGTAATTTATCCTCCCCGTGATTCCTGTTCCATACCAGGCTGCCCTGCTGGCCTGCAAACTCTCCGGGCGGTAGGGGGTGACAGGAGCTTTGTCTACCTTATTTCCTGTAACCCCAGTACCTAGATCAGCTCCTGGCACACACAGTCAGTGCCAAATAGGTGAATGACTAGCAGCAATTGAGCTTCACTTAAAGGAAGCAGAAGGTGAAGGTCATCTGGACCTGCCCAGTACTTCTCAAATGGGAAAATGCACAGAGATTCCCCGGGACCCTGTTGAACCCCACACATTCTCATGATTTGGTGGGTCTGGGGTGGGTGCTGAGGTTTGCATATCCAACAAGCATCCAGCTGCACCTGTAGGACCAAGAGCCCAGCCATGCCGGACCCCAGCCTTGCCGTGGAAGGAAAAACAGCCCTTGAACCCAGCTGCTGTCTCGTCTCCCTGCAACTCACTGCTCACTCTTCCTCCTGTGCTGAGGCTGCCTAAGCACTTCCTTGTTGTTACCCTGAGGAGGATGATTCAGGTAATTGGCAACTTTTCCCGTGATTCCAAGGTAAGCTGTCATTTCAAGGGAAATGCGTCCACTCCAATTCCGAACACTCGGTTTTCAATGTTTCCTTGTGTGTGGTGGGGGGAAGGGGAGAGGGAGCCTGTGGCCCCCCAAAGAAATACGCTGTTCTTCTCCTTTTGTGTTTCCGAGCATGTAAACTCAGCTTGAATCACAGCTAATAAATAGGTCATCTTGTACTTTCAAAATAAAAACACGCTGTATTTCAGTGGAATAGCAACTGTACATTAAAAAGCTGTCAACTTCACTACAATTTCCCTGAACCTTGCACTGCAGAAAGATACCTTGTCACTCAGAGTTGAGTGCAGTTTTACTGAAATATCTCCTTGTCTGTGTAAATAATGAGTAGAATTGCATGAAAATATCTGGCCCACAGCCTCGTTTCCCCCCCACTCCTGAAGAAACAAGTATGCAAATGACAGATTTGTGGGGTGAGCTTCTCAGCATTTCACTTTGAAAACAAAGGCAGGTGGTCCCACCTACCTGGGTATCTGTATTTAGGATGCAGAAAGGAGGGACAGGGGTAAGGGGTGAAGAGAGAAGGGTAACGGGGTTGAAAACAGTGGTCTTTGCAAGCTTCAAATCAAGGAAGCTGGACTGTCACTCAGCAGCTATTCTGGGAACACACACAGGTTGCATCAGAAAGTGCGGGAGCCTGGGAGACATCTGCTGAAGAATGGTCCAGACCCCGGGAGGTGTTTACATAAGATAGGGAAGCCCACACTTCCTGTCTGGAGGGTTCTAAATCCTCTCTTCACCTCTCCCTTTGCCTCTCTGAGATGCCACTTCTTGGCTTCAAAGGGCCTAAGAAACGACAGGGCACTGTGCAATCCTTCAGGCTGATCCTCATGTCAATCATCTCTCATCAATAGCAACTCAATGACATCATAGCAGAGTTATTAACAAGAGGACAGGCTTTGGGGCCAGCCCAACTGGAGGTTCAGATCTTGGCTCTACCACTCACTGGCAGTGTGACTTCAGACAAGTTTCTACACTTCTCTGAGCCTCAGTTTCCTCATCTGTAAGTGGAGATAACAATAGTATCTGTTCTTGTTGGGCTGTTGGGAGGATTTGACAAGAGAATGCACCTTAAAACCAGTGCCTGACCCATAGAAAGGGCACAGTCACGGAGAGCTGCCATCATTGTCGCTGCTGCTTCATGTCATGATGAAGTTAAGGTTGGCGAGGATGCTGCTGATAGCCACGTTGACAATGAAGGATATGCTGATGATGAGGTTCTGATGTGGACGTTGGCGATACTGGACTTTATAATGAACATGATGGAAATGGTGATGCTATGTGGACAATGATGACATTGACATTGATAATGACATTGACTTTGATGATGAGGCTGTGATGTGGACGTTGGTGATACTGGACTTCATAATGAACATGATGGAGATGGTGATGCTATGTGGATGATGATGACATTGACACTGATGATGAGACTGTGATGTGGACGTTGGTGATACTGGACTTTATAATGAAGATGATGATGAAGGTGACAGTGATAGTCCCTATTCCTCCTTGCATGGAAGGAGAATAAGGGAGAAATCAGCTCTCAACATGAGGATTAGAGTATCTTACCCAGAGTAACAGTTGAAATTGTAACTGGAGCTCATTTATCTGAAGATGAGTCGAGGAGACTAAATCAGACCACCAACAGGTGGGTGTCTCAGCCCAGAGCTCAAAGGGGGAGGGAGGAGGAAGATGCCTCAGCCTCTGGGGTTGGCTTAATCATGGGACTTCCATGGTGAGGGGAGCCACAGCCACGGACCTAAACTGGTGAAGGAATAGCCACTCCTGGTCCTGCATGTGCCTGCTGGCTGTGTTAGCTGGGCAGCACCTGTTCTGTGGAACCCAGAGTGGGGTCAAGTGCAGAGCAAAACAAGGTGTTCAACCCCTTCCTAAGTGCTCTTTATTTAGGAATATTGGCTGTATCTGCCCCCCACCCTTAGGTAAAGGGTGATCCTCTTATCCCCGAGACTGTGATGCGTGGCAGTGATTACATTCTCCTAATGTATAAGACAGCTAGCCGCAAAGTATCCAGGCATTGTTAATACTATTTTTATGTTACATGTGTGTGTATATTTGAGACTCACTAAAACCAAAGCAAATTTGTATCAGCTCACCAGAGCTGATCATTAAGTGCCCAAGAGTTTTGCAAGCCAATTGGTAAACATAGACATCATTAAAAATTAAATTATGTAAACTTATAATTACAAAATTATATTGAAAACAACACAATAAATACACAAATATCATCACTTCCTAATTATTTTGCTACCTTTTACTATTACCTATGCTCTTTTTTGTTTGTTTGTTTTATTACCTATGCTCTTGAGATTTATTCACATCTATTATATCTATATGGTGAAAAATACTATAAGCCTATTTTCCACACTCAAAGATGCAGAAGTGATCACATCCTTCTCAATGGCTTCCCATTGCCCTTGGACAATTCCCAATTCCTACCATGACCCCTCCTTCAGCCCCATCTCTTGCCACGTCCTGCCTTGAGTTTGAACCTGCAAAGTTAACTGTCCCTCCATCCCTGGAGTACGCCTTGGGCCTTAGCTCATGCAGTCAACCCATGCTCAGGAAGTAAGGAGTAAACTATAATTGGCGAGCACTGCAATAAACATACTACCAGTGTATCAGCAGCTAAGGGAGTGTGCGGGAAGCAGGCCCAGTCTTGGGACAGGGTGTTCAAGGAAGCCTTCATGGCAATAGGAATTTTCATCTTTTGTTATGCTTTGGGTTTTTGCATAGGTATTACCTGCACATGGTACAAAATTCAGATACCCAGGGTATAAAACAAAGAGTAAGCCTCCCTCTTGTTCCTGTCTCCCAAGAGCCCCCCTCTCCCCACAGAGGCAAGTCCCATCATAACTTTGTTTATATACTTATAATAGGAATTTTAAAACAGGGGTGGGGCTGCAATGAGCTATGATCACACCACGGCACCCCCACACCACTGTACTCCAGCCTGAGTGACAGAGCAAGACCCCATGTTTAAAAGAGAGAGAGAGGCCGGATGCAGTGGCTCACACCTGCAATCCTAGCATTCTGCGTGGCTTGCTTGAATTCAGGAGTTCAAGACCAGCCTGATCAAGAGTGAGACCCCCATCTCTAAAAAAAAATAGCCAGGCATTGTGGCAGGTGCTTGTAGTCCCAGCTACTGGGGAGGCTGAGGGATGAGGATCTCTTGAGCCCAAGAGTTTGAGGTTGCTATGAGCTATGACTCAGGGGGACCAAATAAGACTCTGTCTTAAAAAATAAAAGAGGCTCGGTGCCTGTAGCTCAAGTGGCAGATGCCAGCCACATACACCAGAGCTGGTGGGTTCGAATCCAGCCCGGGCCTGCCAAACAACAATGACAACTACAACCAAAAAATAGCCAGGCGTTGTGGTGGGCGCCTATAGTCCCAGCGACTTGGGAGGCTAAGGCAAGAGAATTGCTTAAGCCCAGGAGTTGGAGGTTGCCGTAATTCCGTGGCACTCTACCCAGGGCAACAGCTCGAGGCTCTGTCTCCAAAAAAAAAAAAAAAAAAAAGACAGAGAGAGAGATAATAAGAGAAGACAGAACAGAGGAGAAGGCCGTGTGTCCAGAGAGACAGAGCCAAGAGTGATGTGGTCACAGCCAAGGAACACCTCTTGGAGCCACCAGATGCCGGAAGGGGCAAGGAAATATCCTCCCTTCACGCCTGCAAGGGAGCTCAGACCTATGACACCTTGATTTGAGACTTCTGACCTCCAGACTGTGACAGGGTACATTTCTGTTGTTTTAAGCTGCTGAGCTTGTGGTGATTTGTCGTGACAGCCACGGAAAATGAATACACCTCCCAAGTCCACAACCAGACCATCCTTCACTCCCTGGGTTCCCCAGGACTGAGCACCTGCTGATGATCTCAGACCACAGCTGAGCAAATACCCTCCAGTAACAAAAGATCAGAAGCACCAGCATAAAATCCCTCTCTGCACAAAGTGCACAGAGTTGAACCCTGTGCTTCTTCCCCTGTCTGGTGTGCAGAGGGTGCTGATAAAGTCATTAGCTAAAATCGCCAAGCATTCCAGGGAAAGGCAAGGGGCTGAGACGAAGGCGGAAGACCCTGGGGTGCCCTCATGGCACCGAGGAGTGAGGTCATGCTGGGCTCTGTTAAATACCATATTAATCGGATTCTTGCCATCTTGGTCGAACCAAACGCTGATGGGCTAGACGTTCGGTCTGTCGGAGCACAGCGCTGCCGTCTGCCAGACAACGTTATCAGGGAGGTTCCTTCAGCCTGACTGGCCCCCCTCTTGGGGACCGAGGCTTTCATAAACTAACTGGCCTCTAAGATTCAGGGGTAAAACACTCTGAAAAGAGGTTCATGTGCTTTTTACTTGTATTGGGTTTGAAGTCAATACAGGCCAGAATATTGTAATTATTGACGACTGGAGATGAGATCTCAGATCACCACGTGCTCGGTGATGGCTCGTCCGGTGCATGAGTGAAAGGGTTTTCTAGTGGATTGCTAAAAATCTCTCTCCTCAGAACCCCAAGATGGAAGTTACAGCATTCAGTAAATAAATAAAATAAGTAGGCAATCTTGTGGTGACATTTTCATTAGCCCACTCTCTTTCTGTCTCATTAGCCTTCATGGGGAGAGGAAGGATTGTTTTAATTAGCAGGGTTGAAAAGTCTTCCTTGGGTGCCTCCCCTCCTGCTGCTCCTAGGATTACTCTGTCAGCTTATAAATATAATACCAAATCATTATAGCCCACCACACCACCTCCAAGGGGACAGAAGAAAGGGGAGCCCCTTGAATCCATGTTAAGCATCTTTGAACAATGTTCTTTCTCTAAGCATCCAAGTCTAATTGAAGCGTAATATTGGGCTTTATCAAACAGCTCAATATCCTGGCATAGAAAAACCTTTTCTAGTTCGGACTGGCCATGTGTTCCCTCTTTCTCCCTTTTGTGCTCCAGGCTGGGAGGCAGAGTGTGAGTCTGATAGAACGGCCACGCTCCGTCCCCTATCAATTCTGGGGCAGGGAGGGAAGAATGGCCACGCTGGTTGGAATGGGATCCGGGCTTCAAAGTCCCCACTTGGAATTACTGGTTAAATGCACAAATCAAAAGCCTGACCAGCAGCAGTCCCCCAAACCCCTACAAGTTCCTGGATCCATTTTCACTGCTGGTAGGCACTTGGGGGCTCGATTACCCATGTCATGTTTCAATTACGCCAAGGTGTGATACAGATTTGTGCTCCTCAGTGAAGGCCGAATTGCAAATTCACAGCTTCCACCCACCTGTGCTCGTAGCCATGCCTTCCTTCGTGAAGAAACGCCTGCCTTTGAATCTTAAAATGAAAGTGTCTTAAGTTCGAATTGAAAATAAATCTAGATGTTCACAGAAATGCCAAGGCAACTACTTACTGGGAAGCAGTCTCCCAGGCACTCATTAAACTGTTTATTTACTGGCTCGTCCGACGAACACTCACTGAGCACCTACTTTATGCCAAGCACTGGGGGCACTGGGACAGAGAATGAAGAAGCCCTGGTTCCTGCCCACAAGGAACCCACAAGGACAGATATCTTAATGTACATAGCAAGAGCAATGACAGAAAGGCACGGAGCACATTACGGCAGCAAAGCGGGGGCACACAGCACGTCTTAGAGTGGGGATGAGCTCAGGAAAGACTTCCGGAAGAGGGGACTCACAGCTGGGTGTTAAGGGATGAATGAGGAATGGCCATGCGAGGACGGGGAAATGTGGGAAGAGCAGACAAGTGGCATCTCAGCCAGGGGGACAGCTGCCCACAGGTGGGTGACTAGGTCATACCATCTGGGGTGTCCTTCCTCATAGAGGTGGTAAGAGGACACCTCGCAGAGAGGAGTGGGTAAAGAAAGGCCATGGGCGCTTAAAGAGCTTGCACATGGGGCTGCAGACAAAGGGAATCCCAGCAACAAACAGCACGGATGCCATTTCTTAGAACCACACCATTGCCCAAGCCCTGCACTGGCTGTTTACACTCATCTGTCTCATGTGATGCTTGCAACAACCCCACGAAAAAGGGACTGTTCATATCACTACCCCTCTTTTGTAGACAGGGAACTAAGGACTGAGGAGCTAAAGTGAGTTGCCTGATGTTACGCAGTGAGTGGAAGAAGGTTTAGGGTGCAGATCTGCGCGAGTCCAAAGCCCATGCCTGGTCCACGGGCTCCCAGCAAGACTGTGAAGCTGACAGTGTCCAATACGGGTTCACAGCCACCAGCTCCCCACATCTCAAGTCCTAACTCTATTTACGTATTCATTGTAGAAAGTCTGAGTTCTGTTATATTCCTTTTAAAAGTTCTTTTATTTGTAAGAGGTTAACTGTATTTTGTCTCTGGAACCACACTTTGCTTCCATATATCACCCTTTCCCCCTCTCCTACCCCAAATCCAGGCTCATTTACATTGTGTCCTTCTCAGATTTTTTTTTTTAATAACTAGAAATTCTAAAAATTCCAAGATCTCTGCTATCAGCCTCCTCAGTCCTGATAGAAAGTCGGGGATCATTTGAATTGCTGTTCAATGGGGGCAATGTCTTGTTTCTCTCTCATTTCAAGAGTTTCTCTTTATTTTTGATTCTTCACAATTTGTGTCTGATGTGCATGGGTGTGATTTTGTTACTTTTTAGGCACCTTACTTGGTATTCACCGAAATGTATGTCTCTGAGTAAACCTGAGATATTGGCTCTTATCTCCTCAGGTGCACACACGTTAAACATTTTGAAATTATCTCACTGGTCCTGAGGATCTAGGGTCTGCCCACTTTTTAAAAATCTTCTTTTCTCAGTTCCTCAACTGGGTAATTTCTACTTTTTCTTTTTTTTTTAGAGACAGAGTCTCACTTTGCCACCCTCGGTAGAGCGCTGTGGCATCACAGCTCACAACAACCTCCAACTCCTGGGCTTAGGTGATTCTCTTGCCTCAGCCTCCTGAGGAACTGGTACTACAGGCGCCCCCCACAATGCCCAGCTATTTTTTTCTTGCAGTTTGGCCAGGGCCGGGTTTGAACTTGCCACCCTCAGTATATGGGACTAGTGCCCTATCCACTGAGTCACAGGCGGCGCCCCAACTGGTTAATTTCTACTGATTGATCGTCAAGTTCACTGACTCTTCTGTTACCCAGATTCTGCTGATGAGCCCATTAATTTTTTTTTTTTCCAGTTTTTGGCCAGGGCTGGGTTTGAACCCACCACCTCTTATATATGGGGCTGGCTCCCTACTCCTTTGAGCCACAGGCGCCGTCCCCCATTAAGTGAATTTTTTATTTTGGATATTGTATTTTCATCTCTAGAATTTTGATTTGATTCTTACTGGGAGTTTTTCTGTCTTTTCACTTCTCATGAACATATTTTCTTTTATATCTTGAGCACAGTTCTAAGAGCCACTTTAAATCCTTGATTGCTAACTCCAAATCTGGATAATCTATGAAGTTTGTCACAAATGTCCTTTCGGTTGAGAATGGGTCAAGTTTTCCTATTTCTTGGTTTGTAATTTTGAAGTGTACCTTGGATGTTGTGACTGACACACAGTAGAAAGTCTGAATTCTGTTATATTCCTTTTAAAAGTTCTTATTTGTAAGAGGTTAACTCAGTTGAACTCAATTCTCAAACTTTGCCTTTTCTGCAGCAGACCGCAGCTCCAGTCTGAGCTCAGTCATTGGAGCCTTGGTTGGGCCTTTTGGAGTCTGCCCCATTCCTACGGGTTGAGGGTCTCCCAAGAACACTGAATTAGGATTTCCCTTCTCTGGCTGTCTCCTTTCCTGGAGTCTTCCTTGTTTGCCAATGACTGTGATTCCCTAAACTCTGTTTTCTGGTTCTTCAATCATAGGTTGCATAGAATCACAGGTTTCTATCCAAATTCTAGAAACATCGTGCAGCACTGACTATATGACACAGTCATTTGGATAAAAGTCATTTTTGAATAGGAAAACCATCACCTGAGGTTTTCTACTTTGGGGGGTTGATATCCTCACCTGCTCGCTGCATCCCCTGCATTTGTCCACGTTGGCGATCACCGCTGGTCTTTCTACACATGTTACCCAGAGTGCCCAAATGTTAACTCTGGGACGGCTGGCCTGAGAGGAGCTTACTTGGCCACTACCAGGAAGAAATAAGCTTTCTGTCACTGAGTAAGAATGACTTGATACGGGGCTTCTTCCTTCTGATGTATCAAGATCACACATGCCTCGATAAGGGAAGGGATTCTGCTGAGATTTTCCAGTGCCTGGTGGCCAATCTGGTGGAAGGATTGTTACAGAAAGGCGTCTCTTTAGATCACAGTGAAGAAGTGGCTTTCTCATTCTGGCCACGGGAAAAAATGGAAACATTCTTTGTTGCATGAGTAGATGCTAAAGCGGTTTTTAAAACTCTTTTATTTTTTTTTTGTAATCTGTGATTTGGAGAATTTCTTATGCAGTTTATCATGAGACATAATGCCTGCAAGATCTTAGGAAAGAGAAGGGAGAAGACCAGATCAAAACCGAAACTAGGTATATATATATATATATATGTCTGTTTTCCCCTTTACTCCCATAAAACGACAGAGAAAATATTTTTTTTATTTTTATTTTTTAGAGACAGTCTCATTTTGTCACCCTTGGTAGAGTGCTATGGCACCACAGCTCACTGCAACCTCCAGCTCTTGGGCTTAGGCGATTCTCTTCCCTCAGCCTTCTGAATACCTGAGACTATAGGCGCCCACCACAGCGCCCAGCTATTTTTTTTTGGTTGTTGTTGCAATTTGGCCAGGGCCGGGTTCGAACTTGCCACCCTCAGTATATGGGGCCAGCGCCCTACTCACTGAGCCACAGGCACCACCCGGAAATATTTTTCAAAACGAAAAAGTGCAAAATCCTTGTTCATAAACAAGAAAAGGAGCTCTACTAGTGAACCTGAAATTTTGATGAATTTCTAAATGATAGAAGTCAGATAGAATCAGACATGCAGAAAGGCGAAACCAGAGGAAGCCACCACCAGACACACATTGTAGATGACTCCCAAGGAGCCAGGGGCTGCTCTGGGCCACGCTGAGTCCAGACCACATGTTCAGGAGAGAGGGGGCTCTTGGGCAGTGGTCCTGGACCACGTGGGAGTCCAGATCACCATGTTGAGAAGAAAGGGGGGCCCTTGGGCAGTGGTCCTGGACCACGTGGGGAGCTGCTTTTTGGACTGAGTCTCTTCTTTTCCAAGGTCCCACGAAGCAGAGAGCAACAGTGGCTTCTGCATCCAGACTGGAGCAACGAGCATGGAAAGGAGAGACAGGCAGTGCCCGTATGCAGCTACCTCTTCCCGGAAATTGTCCCTCTGCCTGAAGAAAACACACTGGTCCACCCCACTTTCCAGTCTGTCCCACCTCTCTCCCCCAGTCACTAGCTGTGAACAGCAGTCAAAAGGAAAAAACATCCACAGAAAGATATTTAGGGAATGGCAATTAAAAATGTAATGCATAACCAAGAATTGCCAGACAGTTGAGAAAAGCGATTAACAAGAAAGACTGAAAGAGGCCCCAGGCTGAACAGGAAGGGAACCGCACTCAGGGTTACCTCACTATCCTGACCACCACTTATGGGCTGGGGACCAGGACCCGAGCTCAAAGCAGTCCCACGAAGGAGGCCCATGTTCAGAAGTGGCCTGGTGTGCCACTGATCTGTGTGTGTGGAAGGGTTCTGTATTAGATGGTGACAAGCCAATGCCCTCCCAGCCTCTTCACCGGGATGTGCAAACGTGCACAGAGGAGGTGACTCCCTTGGGCCCCGGGCTGTGCCCTGAAGGCCTCAAGACCCAGAACCCTGGATGGCAAGAAAATTGCACCTGCCTTTGTGTCTCCCCAGCGATGTTGGGAAGAAGCCCCTTACCGGGGAATCTAGGTAGGTCTTTTCCCTGCAGCTATGAAGAATCTAATGCTCAACAAATTTGGTGCAAAACGGTAGAGGTTGAACTCCATCCCCTCAAAGATCTTATGTTGAAGTCCTAACTCCCACTACCTCAGAATGTGACCTCATTTGGAGATAAGGTCACTGCCAAGGTAATTCGTTAATATGAGGTCATACTGGAGCAGCATGATCCCCTAATCCAACATGACGGGTGTCCTTATGAACAATGGGAAACTAGGACAGAAACATACTGACAGGGAGAATGTCATGTGAACATAAAGACAGCTGCCTATGAGCCCAGGAGAGAGGCCTGCAACAGATCCTTTCCCGACAGCCCTGGGAAGCAACCAGCCATCTCAAGGCCTTGATCTTAGGCTTTCGGCCTCCAGAACTGTGAGACAATAAATATCTGGTTTGCACCGTGCACAGTGGTTCACACCTGTAATCCTAGCACTTTGGGAGGCCAAGACAGGAGGATTGCTTGAGGCCAGGAGTTTAAGACCAGCCTGAGCAACAGAGGGAGACTCCATCTCTAGCAAAATCAGAAAAATTAAAAACAAATAAAAATAAGTATCTATTTTTAAGTTGCTCGGTTTGTGGTCATTTGTGGGGGCAGCCCTTAAACTAATACAGAGACCTGAGAGTGACATGAGAAGTCGTGATGGGGGAGTGGCATTCAGGCTGGGTGGGGACAGCAGGACCGGCCGGCCGGCTGGGGAGAGAGCTGCCACGGCCCCCACGGGCCGCTGGGAAACCTTGCTACCTCATCACAAGAGAGAAAAACGTCTCCACCACAGCTAGAAAACTGGGACTTCCTGTGCTCCGGGAAAGCCAGTTCTGAGCTGCCCAAACCTGGTCGAGGCTCGTGCACCCGTGTCTTAAAATGTACTCTCGCCAGCCTGGGAATTACTCAACTGCAGGCTTTTTATATTGATAAATTCATCCTCTTATTAGGCAGCGTCTTCTGTATATTTAGATTAATAACCATGTAATGATCACCTGCGCTGATTTAGGTGGTGTCATTTTAAGGAGTTACGGTTTCGATCCATCTTCCCTTTCTCCTTTCCCTCTGCCCTCCCTGCATTATTCCTGAGGAAGAAACCAATTAATAGTAGCTTGACTGCTGAAATGCAGCCTGCTCTACAACGTAGCGATGCCTAATGGAGTTTTAATTTCCCCATGGTGAGTCAATATTTGCTTTAAGAAAGAAAAATGTCACCATAAACCACAGCCCCGAATGAATTTGGTAGCGCAGAGGGTGAGATGGTCGTTTTTAGGCAAACACTGCCTGAAAGTGGATGGAGGGGTGGGAGGATTTCTCTCTGCACAAACAGGGCTGCCTCAGGCTTTGCTGCTGCTTCCAATGATGATGATTATTAAATATTTTGCTTTGCAAATGCAGAGACTGTCAGAAACTCACCCACAGTTCAAAGGGTCTGAAACAAAGCCATTATAATACGGAAGAGAAACAATTTATTTCAGCCTTTTAATAACTTGTGGGGGTTAGGAAGGAGAATAGACTATGAGGCCTCCCCGTTTGAAGACATTACAGTGGTTTCTTATTTCCCCCAACTAGGGTTGCAGGTGGAAACTAGATCTTACTTTTTAAAAAATGTATAAGACTTTTCAGGATCATGCAAGGAAATAAAGTTCTGCAATCTTCTCTCTCATAATAAGTCTGTCCGAAAATGATGTTGCTCATTCTCTTGAAAGATAGTTTCATTTCCTAACTCAAAATTGGTATGAAAAATTTGCCTTGCCAAATGAACATTGTACACTGAACTTGTCAAATCCTTTCTCCTGACACAAATAAAAGATAACATTGGGTGGCAGCATGTAAAACAGCTCTGACAAGATAGCAAAGGCAGACAAAGAAATATACATATTTTGATTCTGTTTTAGAGACTAGGGAAGAGGGAGGGGGGAAGGGGTCCCAGCAGAATGACTGGCCAGCTTGTGAATGCTTCAGGTAACAATTGAACAAGTCACTTTCATGTAGATTTTCAATAGTATAATGACCTGGTTTCCAATTAGCCAAAACATGACAAAATCTCAACTTTTATAGCGGCAAAAGCTGCCAGGAAGAAGGCCATCTGAGTGACAAGTCTCTTCATTCAGAAGTTTACAGTGCATCGTCTGGCTGTAATTACGAGTTCTAACACTGGGAGATTATTCCGTGTGTGTTTAAAAATAAATAAGGTAAATGATCACCCTTTCATTAGATCTGTACTCATATCATGTAAGTGACTTTTTTTTTCCTATTAAAATTGTTGATTGAAGGCCGTTAGCTGTTTATCAGCTCAAAATTACATTTCTGCCCTCTTAGGGGCTGCCGCCTTTAAAAATCACACTCGGCGCCTAGTTAGTAACAAGAAAAGACTCCTAAAACTGCAATTTCAGGAGGGGGGGGGCGGAAACACAAGCAAGAAACCCAGATTGCACCTTCATATCCCCAAAGGCATCACGCTTCTTTGTTCTGCTAAGAAAAATTAACCTCAATCTCAGCCCTGGGTCCCTAGATTGATTATCATAGTCATTTAAATACTGTAATCTCATTTTCAGCACGGGGATAAGGAAGGGGAGCATGGAGAGAGGGGATTGGGGACGAGGCTGGAGAGAGAAAGAGAGCAAAGGGAGGGGGGACAGAATAAATTATCTGACAAAGGGAACCAGGCCTTTCTGCTCACAGAGCCCATTTCGGATCCTTCCACTTGATTGGAAAAGTTGATGAAGTTTAAATGAAGCAGAATTAGAACCTCAGGCCGCTGAGTATTGATGGGGCTACGCAAGAATGTGCAATTCAATAGCCCCAGTTTGGGGAGAAAACAAGGGAAAGGCCTAAATGGTATAATCTTCAATCGGATCTAACATCCACACTGACAAGGCAGGGTAATGAGTTAGGCCAGATCAGTCCTGTTAGTTAAAGAAATTAATCCCTCCCGAGCCCTGAGCCGCTCTTTGATGCCCATTGTGTGGGCCCCCGGCCTGGACTATCTAAATGCTAACTAACCGCGAGGGTGAGGGACTGTGCTTTTCATTGCTGGTGCTAAGCTGATAACAATTTGCTCTCTCTGATTAGGGAGGTGGAGGTGGGGGTAAGAAGGGGCAAGGTGGGGGAAGAGGAGGGGACACCCTCCCTTTGAAAGGGCGAGGCCACTCTGCTCGCCCCATGGAGGCTCTGCCCAGCACCCCAGCTCCCTATACGTTTCAGTAACCTGAAATCTAGGCTTCCACGGGACAGCTGGTATCCATGCTCCTTTCTTCTTTATGCCCTGTAAAAACTTCTTCTTAAAACTTCAGTGGTGACAGCACAAGTGTAGACTCCTTATGCTGTCCCCACATGATCCCAGGGTCCCTTTCCCAGGGACCCCCCTCTGTTGCCTTCTTTCTGGCACGCTCCCTCTGGACATCCCTCTAAAACACACCCAAGCTCCTGGCTTCCCTCAAACACACCCAGTTTCTCCATTCATCTGGCCATTGTCTACATCTCAAAGACCTTCCTCCTTCCTCTTCACCTTCCAGCAGCTCCAGCTTCTCTGGACCACCCCAGGCCACCACTGCCTTGTCCTCTTTTTTCACAGTCCTGGATGTCTGAGCCCTGCCCTGGGCCCCACTAGTTTCAGCCTTGTGCAGTCAACTTCCAGGTGGGTGTGGGCATGTGTGGAGAGACTGACATGCCCTGCTGGACCATACGGTCCTTCGTGAACAGAAAGTCCAGCCCAGATGAGGGTGACCCTTCAGATAGACACAGACACAGAGGATATGGATGTGGGGGTCAGATGACAAAGACATAGGTGAACTGGAGTCTTCTCTCCCAGCAGGACAAAGGAGCCCCCGGTGTGGCTCAATACACAAGGAGCACAACAAGCTGTGAACTCACTCAGGCCACGGTGCATCTCGCTGAGTCTTTCTGAGGTTAAGACATGAAGCTCGCAGAGAACGAATGTAAAAGGCCTGGCCCTCAGGAGGCACTCACCTCGTGGAGGCTGTGATGTCTCATAGTTCTCTGGATTTGCCCAGTGGTTATGACCAACTTTAGGGTGGCCACACAGGTGGCCTGAAGCCCGACTCCACTACACATTAGCTGGATGACTGGGAGCGATCTGCGTAACCTCTGTAAGCCTCAGTTTCCCCATCTGTAAAATGGGAATGACGGTTCCCTGGCCTCTCAGGATTGTGGCAAAGATGTAGGGAGAAAATGCAGAAAAGAAAATGCAGGTGTGAGGCCTGGCACAGGTGGGCGTATCTCCCCAGGTGGGGCCATTGGCTGACCAACTCAGCCACAGCCAGGAGCTCCCTGAAAACCAGACTCCGGACTCAGGGTCCTCTCCACGTTCCCACCCCAGAAGTCAGGCCCCTGACCACCCTGAGAATCCATGCAGGAAGCCGGCTGCTCCCAGTGAGGATTGGAGCGTTCAGGTACCCCAAGCAGATGCTTTGCTTTCAAAAGGAGGGTTTTTAAAAGACTTCCTTAAACCTGCACATTTATGCCCACTGGGTGCCTACAGACACAGCAAAATCTTCAGTGACAGTTTATAAAGGTTTTGGAGGCAGCCTCGAAGCTCAGACTCAGCCCTCAGGGACGGCTCGGAATCACTCCGGCAGGTTCCCTCAAACACACTGGTGAATACACCGAGCGCGGCAAACTTGGGCTTGTGTAATTTGCAAAGATGTAAACAAATTGCGGTTGCTAACCCCAAACTGGCATGGCGCACATGCCACCACTGGGGCCCCAAACACCCAGCCTGGTGGGGGACCAAGACGCAGCTGCATGTCCATTTCAGCAGGCAACCCTGCAGTCCAACGAGTCCCTCTGTCACCCTCAGGGCAGCACGGGAGCAGTTGGGTTGGTACAGCTGAAGGCAGCCTCCTCGCCCTCGGGTCTGCATTCTTCGCTGGCTGCCTGGCTGCCTTGTTCTGGCTCCTGCCGGTCACTTCCTGCCCAGCCTCGTCTGGGCCCTGCCCTTCCCTGATGCTCTGCTGCAGCCATTGCCCCCTTTCTGCAAACTCCAGGTTCCTCCTTGCCTGTGTCTTCTTGAAAAATCTTTTATTTTGCCTGGAATAGTTTCTTCCCATCACACACCCACCCTCCTCCCGGCTCCTCTCCAGGGCCACCCGTCTCAGGAGGCTCAAAGGCCACATCCCCCAGGTAGGGCTTCCCTCACCCGTTGGTTGTGTGCCTCTGAGGACTAGCGGGATTATTGTCCGTCTTCTCCAGGACTTCCCAGGCCACCTGCAGGCAGGAACTAAGGCAGTCTCGTCCACTGAGGTGCACTCAGCACTCAGTCTGGCACACAACAAACAAACATAGTGCAAATGGACAAGTGAAGGGTGGCTCGGTGTGGTCCTGGGGCGGGGGGGGGGGGCAGAAGCCGTTGGGGTGTGCAGCATCAAGGCTTAAAGACATCTAGCCACTCGCCCAAGGTTTCAGAACCAATGAGCGTGTGAAAAGCAGACCCTGAGACCCTGCAGCCCCAGGGCCGGGGTGCCTGCCCAGGAGACCTGTGCAGCGCTTAGTGAGTGAATGAAGGAGCGACACAGCCTGGGGAAGAACCAGGATTCCCAAGTACGGCCATCATCCGCCCTTGCCCCCTCTGGGTACACTACCCCTTTTCCTGGAAAGCTTTTCCTCCCCCAGTCAAAAGCTGATTTACCATAAGACTAAGGAAGTTTAGCCTTAGGTCACTCACTAGCACAGGCCCCTTCCAAAACCTTAGACTAAATTTCTAAAATTATTTGTGATTTTATATTCTATATTTTTTAAAGGGATCCTCAAATTGCATAAGCTCCAAGCCTGACAAAACCTGGATCCACCTCTGCCCCCACCTCTCCAGCTCCCCCCACGTCAAGACCTTCCCGCACCACCTTCACGCAGGTGGAGCTGCCCTCTGCACTGGCCATGGTGCCTCTCTGGAGACTGCAGCTGTGTCTGCACCACTTTGCTGTTGAATCTTTCTGTGTTTGTGTCCGCCTGTTAGATTGGAAGTGCTTTGAGGGCAAAAGCTGTGTTGGTTCACCCCTGTATCCTTGGCACCTGGCACACAGCACAAGCTCAAAAACCACCTGTTAATTAAAGAGGTGAATGAACACATCCCCCATTGCTGTCTCCACGGTGCTCACACAACCACACGCTGTTGTTCTATCTTCTTTCAGAAAACACCGTGCACCTTCCAGCCCCTCTTCAGGTGCCCCCTGCATGTCTTGTCCCCCCCGCAAGGAATCCAGCCTCCCCCCGCATTCCCCCAACCCCATGAGCTCTCTGAGCTGCCCAACACCTCTCCCTCCACTTTTAATAAATTGTATTATTGGTTTCAATGCACAGAGTCTCATTCTCCCCTGACCAGACCACCAACTCCTTGGAAACAAAATCGTAAAGCTCTTTTGTTTCTACTGGTACCCTGCACGTTGTAGGTATTCAATAAATATTTGTTCATGGACTGATCGGTTCATTAGCAGTCTCAAGTACATACCAAAAAAAAAAGCCAACTTCTCTATTCTTAAAGATCTCCTGGGAGGCAGAGGAAAAATATGAATGCAATTCCACATAATGGGAACATAATTGTGGCATGTTAGTGTGGCAACATGGCCAAATTCACTATTGTCTGGTGAAGTTCACTAACAAAGCTGCCAGCAAGTTTTCTAATTCCCTCGACAGAAATGCCATGTTCAAAAGATCACCTCTCTCGGTGTCCTTCTGGGCTCCCCATCTTTCCTCTCTCAGGGTCCTTCCGGGCGCCCCATCTCTGTGGGAGGCTGTGGCATTTGAGCTTTGGCTCACCGGGGCTCTGATACTGTGACACGGCTGGCTTAGACGCCGTGCTCTTGGTTACAAATGGCCAGCCACCTGGCAGTAGTGCGGCCTCTCACTAATGCCACACCAACCTCAAAATCAAAGAGCTTCTGAGCCTCCACTTTCATTCTTCTGGACAAACACAAAAGATTCTGATCCACACAAAGAAATTTATCTTGTATGCTCCTGAGTGCATTGGTCTCCCAAATATGCATTGTTTTGTTCATATAAAAGATCAAAAATCCCTTTTGGGGGCTCATTATGTGTTTTCCACAATCCTTTTGGTGGGCCATTCTCCCTCCTGTGTGCTACTCGTGTTGACCTCTCTGTGCAGTGACCCATGTCTGTCAGTCTCTTTGCCAAACCCTGATGTGCCTTTAAATTATTGGGTGGAAAAATACAGCTGTTTTCTTTATAAAGTGTATTTATCTGCTTCCCTGAAATGCTGTATTTAGTGCCACAATGACAGCATGAAGTCTGCAATGGACCTCTGGCCCACTGTGAGTTTAATTTCTGGTGTACTAAATCAATTCTGTTTTAAGTCTTAGATTAGTTCATCCAGAGGAAAACCAAACCAAATGAGACAAAACCCTTGGAAGTTCGTGCACCAGGGAAACCAAGTTTGTATACCCGTCAGTAATTACTCAACAAACCAGCCCTTTCGCTAATTAAGTTTATCTAAGGAATTATTGAGCCACACTCTATGGATTGCTGGGAATGCAACGTGGTTGGAGACAGACAGACAGACAACTGACAAAAGATGGCAAAGTCATAAGTGACTTACATAAGTCACATCACCACGGGGAAGAAAATGGGGTCAGAAGGGGAATTCGAAATATCTCTCAAACATGTGGGAAGAGGGGATTCAGCAGCAAACAACGGCTAGAAAAGCAATTAAAACAAAACCATCTCCTTTCTAGAATCTTTGCGTTAGGTTTTCCAAAGACCACAGAAACCGTGGGTGAACAATGATAAATTTCCTATTCGTTTACATCTTCTAGTTCAGGACTTCTCAGCCTTGGCACTACTAACATTTGGAGACAAACCATTGTTTGTTTTGGGGTGTGGGACGTGTCCTGTGTGGGGGAGGATATTAAGCAGCATCCCTGGCCTCTGCCCACCAGCAGTGCCCGTCTCTAGCTGTAATAACCACAAATGTCTCCAGACAAGGCCAAATGTTCCTGGGGAACAAAACTACCTCCCTTGATAAGAACCACTGGTCTGGCGGTGCCCATAGCTCAGTGGGTAGGTCACATACACCCAGGGGCTGGCGGGTTCGAACCCGGCCCAGGCCTGCCAAACAACAATGACAACTACAACCAAAAAATACCTGGGCATTGTGGTGGGTGCCTGTAGTCCCAGCTACTTGGGAGACTGAGGCAAAAGAATCACTTAAGCCCAAGAGTTGGAGGTTGCTGTGAGCTGTGATGCCACTGCACTCCACTGAGGGCGACATCCTGAGACTCTGTTTCAAAAAAAAAAAAAGAACCTCTGTCTCAGCAAGGTGTGGTGGCTCATGCCTGTAATCTCAGCACTTTGGGAGGCTGAGATAGGAGGATCACTTGAGGCCAGAAGTTCCAGACCTGCCTGGGCAACATAGTGAGATCCCACCTCTATAATAAATTTTTTTTAATTAGCCAGGTGTAGTGGCATGAGCCTATAGTCCCAGCTACCTGGGAGGCTGAGGCAGGATTGTTGCTTGAGCCCAGAAGTTCAAGGCTGCAGTGAACTCACCACTGCACTCCAGTCTGGGTGACAATGATTCTGTCCATGAATTAAAACAACCTCTGGTCGCCAGGCTTGGAGAAACCAAGACAGGAATCTGTAAATTTTAGTAACAATTTGATTGTATAAGTAGCTGTTTAGTGACTTGGTTGTGAAGGGAGACGTAATGAATAAGATTTCCAGTGGTGACGTGTTTAATGACTTCCCTGTGCTTGACAGTATGAGCCAGCAGGGAAGGGGCCTTCTTGCTTCAATCACAAGTTCACTTGACCAAAGAGGAGAATAAATAAAAAGACAGATGTTAAAAAAAAAAAAAAAAGAACTCCTGGTCTTATTCCAGAACGTCACAATGTCTTCATAACACAGCATCTCATTTGAATGAGTCTGCTCGACAACGTTGAGACATAGGCAAGGTGGGTCTCAGTACCCATACTCTACAGAGGAGGACTCTTGGGCTCAGACACTAAGCTACTGGCCCAGGGACACGAGTGCTGGCAACGGGATGGCTTCACCTGTGGCTAAGGCACCTGTGGGCTCCAGGCACAGGGTGCAGGAAATGTGAGACAGTGTGGGTGATGGTGCTTTTCAAAGAGCACACAAAGGGGGCAAAGTAAGCCCTGAGATGGATTTGTCTCATTCTGTATCTTATTTATTGTAAGTTCAACTTTTACAGTACTCTAATCAATTGGTAAGCAGAGTAAGGCTGCTTTGAAGAACCCAAGTTCAGGGATTTAGATTCAGGATGATGGCAAATAACTTATCAAGTGCCCTCCCGGACCCTCAGAGGCCAGGCACCACCTGTGCCATCTCATTGAATCCTAAAACTCTCCCATGTCTGGGTGCTGACCGTTACTGTCCCATTTTAAAGTGGGGAAAACTGAGGCTTGAAGGGTAAGTCACTTCATAGGTGACATAGCAGGCAAGAGGCTGAGACAGAATTGGCTCTGGGGTCTGCCTGGCTCTGACCCCTAATGTCCAAATGGTACACTGGTCTTTCTTTCTGGTGAGGGAGCTGCAGTTTCCTATCGATTTGGACAAGCAAATCAATGCATTTTTTTATGGTTACCTCTGCATTTTTTGACATAAAAACAAAAGCTATAGCCTGGAATTATTTTATGGTCTTTTTAAAACTGTTTTTTTGTTTCTTCTTTCCTTTTTCTTTCTTTTATTTGTTTTGGGAGGGTTATTCTTTTTCTTCCTCTAGCCTGGAATCATTTTACCAGTCCTCCTACACTAATTCGGGACTGGAGGAAGAGGAGAGGGACAGTTTTATTTACAACTGAATTGTTACCAATGACCTACAAACGCTCGCTTTGTGTTGTTGCAAATCCAAAAATCAGACCAGAAGTACTCTACAGGTACAATGAATGCTAAATCCAACCAAATGCTTCATGGCTGTGACTGTCGTGCCTTTCCTTGTTTTTGTTCAGCCAACCTAGGAGTTCTGACGGGAGCAGGACAAGCCCAGCTCCCAGGGAACCCCGGAGCGCCCCCCACCGCCCCATTCAAGTGGATTTACACAGTTGCCAAGCCCTCCGCTGTGACGCATAGCACAAGCATTCCAAACACAAACACACCCCAAGCCAGCAAACTCAGACCTTAGCTAACGTGTGGTCTCGTGTTAGCTTTTCACATAAAATACATTTAATCGTGTTCATGTTTGTAGTAAGCTTTTTCAATACAGGTGCATTTTCTTGCATCAGACATTTTCTAAGACCTCCAGCGCTTCACAGAACAGTTGGAAAACCACAAAAACTGCAACCGAAAATAGGATTTTGAAATTTTGTCTGAAAGGCCAGTTGTAAATCAAGAAAACTCTGTCTTTCAAACCCGAGAATAAGCAGTCAAGAAATGTACAGTGAGCAACCCTGGAGCCTGGCACGCTCTGGAAGGTGTGGAAGGGACGGATGATGTATTCCCCCCAGCTTTAAAATTGCTACTGAAGGAATGGCCCTCCTGCCACACCTCCACTACCGCAGTATTCAGAGAACCACGCATGGCTGAGTCCAACGGGGTCCCAAATGCTGAGATCTAAGCTGTATTAATACTTCGAAGCCAAAGCACACCTTCTGCAGAGGGACAGAGGAAGCCAGCTGCTCTGAGGAGCAAGCAGCTGCCGGCCTGGGGTGGCAAGAAGCCGGCGGTGGAGGGAGCAGCCACGCTTTGGGAATGGCCGTGGGGCCGGGCAGATTAGTTCACTGCTTCAGCCCTGCTCACTGAACGATGTGACTGGGCGGCAGATAGGGGGAAGCGGCTTTGATTCAAAGAGAAGAGAAAATGAAAAAGGACCAAGAGAGAGTTGCAAGGATAGATAAACCCATAACTCTCCCTCGAAAAAAAACGAAACCTACCCACTGGCAGCTAAGACGGGGCCATTAGGACCGGCAGCTTGTTTTTTTAATCCCCTCCTAATGGTTTATTTTCTCCTATTACGTCGTAATTGAATGTAAAAGGATTTGAGCAATCCGGGCATATTCTTTTCAACAGTAAAGCTACACGGACCATTTTTGAATGATACTCAAACACAATAAAAATACTGACCCACGGGGGGATATTTGTACAACTGTGTTTTTTCCTGCCTGCCTTCTTTCCGTTTGTCGCTATGCATTGATGTTCACCGGCATCAATATTTATTAGAGAGGCTGTGATTAGTGGGCATGGCGTGGTTGCCTAATTTTGTAGAGCATCCAGTTTAAACACACTAGCTCTAAATAAACGCCTCCTCGTGATGGTAACGATAATGACCCCTGCAGCGGCGCTGAGTCTCATAAACTAGGATTCAAGTTGAGGTGGAAACCTGCAGACATTCAGGATCTGAGGAGTGTGGAATCATCCAACCCAAAAGGGATGGTTTCCCCCAGTCTCCTCACTCCTGATCTGAATCTGCTTTTCACTCTTCAAGGTCCAGTTCCTGGTGCCTGAGTCCTGCCCAGGGCTCCCTCCCTGCAATTCTGAATCCCTGAACCTTTCTGGGGAGTGCAGCTCACTTAAGAACTGATGGGGTGGCCCGTGACAATGCCTGCCTTATTACTTGTGCGTGTGTGCATACGTGGGTAACAACAAAAGCTAACATTCCCTGAGAACTTTCTTTAAGGCAGGGGTTGCCCTAAGCTAAAAATACATACACATATTTATACACACACACATACATGCACACACCTATATACACACACACATTTATAATCTACCTCTCCAGCTAAATATTAAATAATTAACTGCTTGTGGAACTCAACAAGGACTGAGGTCTAAACTTGTTTTTATGCCCCCAAGAAAGGCTAGGATAGGATTGGGCACTTAGTAAACATTTCGTAAGTATATCTTGGCTATGGACAAGTCCAGAGGAAACAATAGAGCTCACTTAGGAAGGAACGGTGAGTGAAATGATTTTGGAATCAGATCGTCTGTGAACCTTTTTTGACTGCCTGCTATGCAGGATGTAACCAGTCTGGGCCATCACTGGCTAATTAATTATGTGTTGTGGTCAAAGAGCATGCAGCTGAAAGTCAGGAGACCTGAGTCGCATCCCACTTCTGCCACCAGTGCAAGTAGCACCTTGGGTAGGTCTCTTACATTCATTGGGCCTTAATAGCCTCAAAAAAGGAGTTGACTAGATGGCTGTAAGCTTCCTTCAGGTCCCCAACGCTGTGATTCTGTGACTCTATCATGCAAAATGCATGCACGTCTTATTTGTGACATAAAGCCTCACAGAAAAAGAAAGGCAATAATAAATAATGAACAAATCAGGTGTCATGATCATTTGCACTTTCTAAGGGTGCTCAATGCCACGAATTCCACCCTGTACACAGGCTGCCTCTCCAGGGCAACAGAAGATTCAAGGCTGTCAGAGGAGCAAGCCAGGAAGTCTCTCCCTATAATTGTATTGACAGGTTATCAGCTGAGTTCCGATGGCAGGAAGGTGCACCCTGACAGGTTTTGTGAAGGAGCCTTGAAGGCTATTGTAGCAGCATTCTGTGTCGAGTCTCAGAATCTGGGAAGAAACTTAGTTCTTCTCAATTTAATTTCATTCTTTCCAGCGAATCACGTCGGAAGGAAAACTGGCTAACAGCACATCACTTTATACAAAGTAGAAGCCCTTTCTAATGCAAAATATTTACATCTTTTTGTGGCCTCATAAAAGACTGACTTGATTCAATCATTCCCATTCAATAAGCAGTTGGTTTGGTTTTTTTTTTTTTTCTAGTTGGTTTGGTTTTAAATGAGGTAAAGGTTTGTTGAGCATTTGTAGATAAAACACCTGCTTGGATGTGTCTGTCTTTCCCTTTTCCCTGGTTCCTGTGGCATCTCACAGACATGCTCTTGAATAACTGACGTGTATACATCCCGGTAAATTCCATAGGTGTGAAATACCAGTGCTGGGTTTGTTCAGTCAGTGTCTCTGCCTTTTAAATGAAACAATGCTGATGCTATTCACTGCCGAAAACAACCTGCACAACAACCCCCAACGGTGAGGAATAAATCACTGTTTCTAAGGTGCCATATTCTTCCAACACCGAGGCACACCTTCAGGTTCAGACGTAGACAAAATCAAAATATATTTCAGTTCCGATCATCCTCCGAAAGACACCCATGGCAGAGGACACTCCCGACCTCTGCCACACACAGTGAGGAGACGTGCACTGACCCGGGGACTGAACATCTGAACAGCCACAGTGAAGAAATCCGCAAACCAAGCTCAGTCGGAATTTGCAAGGCTCCCCAATCTTAAATACTTACAATTTTCTCCTTTCCTTTACAGCTTTTAAATGCCTAAGCTTTTTTCATAACTTAAATTTTCTTTAAAAGGGAGAAAGCTGTTTGGAGTGGTGAAAATAACGCGGGGCTGGGAGTTGGGGAACATGGTTGCGCATCCAGGCTCTGCCAGGACTTGGAGGGAAAATGGCCTCAAGGTGTTCAATCATAAAGAAGGGTCAGGAGAAGTGAACAGTCACCCTTCCTTTTCATGCTCTATTTCTCTGGCAACTTTCCCTTAGGTCAGGTTTTGACCTATAAAATTATACCATTTCCTAATCTAACAGGAGGTGGTAAATATTGAAATGTGGACAAAATCTTAACTGCTACAGAAAGTACCTTATGGCCCTTGAAGAACCAAAGAAGGAGAGTCAAAGGGAAAGGCTGGTCCCTGGCGGACCTTGATGGCTCCAACTCCAGAGCGTGCCTGGACCAAGGCCCTGTTGCTCCGGAGGTCACCCGGGGCCACGGCAGGCTGCTCAGTGTCTCACTCCCTGAAGACAGAACCCCAGTCATCCCCTGCATGTTTTCCAACACTAAACTTGGATTCAGGAATCAGGAATTGAATTCATCCTAGAAGCTGTTCAGTCAGTGCCACCCAGAGGCCAAATGCTGCCATTCTTGATAGGGAGGAGGACAGGGAGCAAAAGGAAAAAGAGGAGAAAATTTCACATATACGCATTTCATTTTACACATAGTACATATACTATACATAACAGATGTAGAGGTAAAGTTTGTGTGCATGTATAATATACATACTATATACATATGGGTACACATGTGAGTGTAGATATACTATATACACTCCATGTACACATATTATTTCAGGTGGGCATCACATACTAATTCACTACAGAAAATAACTCCATAATGCCTCATTTTGTTTGCTTGTTTATTTATTTTTGAGACAGAATCTCACTCTGTGCCCTGGGTAGAGTGCGGTGGTGTCATAGCTCACAGAAACCTCAATCTCTTGTGCTCAAATGATCCTCCTGCCTCAGCCTCCCAAGTAGCTGGGACTACAGACACCCACCACAACCCCCAGCTGATTTTAGTAAAGACAGGGTCTCACTCTTTCTCAGGCTGGTCTTGAACTCCTGAACTCAGGCAATCCACCCACCTGGGCCTCTCAGAGTGCTAGGATCACAGGTGTGAGCCACGGTGCCCAGCCCTTCTCACTTTATAATTAAGTAGGGAGAAGTTGGCCCGCTAGTAGACTTGAGCAAAAGCAAAGACCTAACGTTAATACAGCTAGTCAGAGGCGGCGGGCTTTACTCTCTCCTTGATCCCAGAATAGCGAACACCAACTGTCTGACCCATCTGTCTGCTGAGAGCAGCTCTCTTCTCACCTAGAAATAAGTGAAGGACTTCATGCCATTGTGTGGTGCCCGAGGAAGAGGCATATTAATTAGATGGACGGTGCCAGGGTGAGAGGCCAGCTTGCCCCAGGTGCAGCGTCCTGCCTGGGCAGCATCCTCCCTGCCCTGCAGGAACAGTTTGGGGAAGGCAAGAGGAGAGAGACAATGTTTTCCCAGGAGCCAATTAACTGAGCATAGTGTTGAGAAAGTCCAGGTTCCCTTTACCAAAAAGCAAAACCAAACCACTACCACCACCTCTGGGCTCTAAGCAGCGGCTGGCGGTCAGATCAATGGTTGTTGCCGCCTGCGTGGGCACCACCTGCGCCCTCCGCCTCCCGCACCTGGGAACTGAGCGCATTTTTAAAAGCACACCGCCCTCCAGTGGCGCGAAATAAATTTGCTCTCGGGCTGGCGTCCGAATCGCCAAACTTCAACGTGACCTTCCCTGCGTCCCGGGAAGCATGGCACTGCCACTCCAGCGTAGGATCCCCCACCAGCAGGGAAGTGAGTAACGTAGGGAAGGCGATGCAGCTAGGAACTCGCCCGGGCCTGCGGGGCCTCCTGGGTCAGACTTGCATTTTTTCCTCTTAAGGTTGTGGCTTGAGTGAGATTGGGCTGAAATTAACTCTAGAAGTGGCGCTTCCAGAAAAGACAGACGGAGCACCTGCTGTAGAGAAGCAGCTCCGGCGCGCAGGGGAAAGGCAAGAGGCGGCCTTCACCTGGGAGGGCTGACAGTAAGGACCTAGGCTGGTGCGTGCGACCTGTCACCCTGTGCGTTCACCGAGCTCAAACAGCAGCCAACATGACGCTTACTGCGTGTCAGGCGCTGTGCCCGGGGGTTCCCGCAGAAATAACCTTATTCAGTCTTCCCGACCCGTCCCATTAACAGGTACCATTATCATTCCACTTCCAGCTTGAGGAAGCCGAGGCTCAGAGAGGCGACGCAACCTGCCCCTGACCGCCCGGGGTCCGGGCCCATCTGCACAAGAACCAGAGTCTCCAGCGCCCCGCTCGGACCCGGCGCGGTGGCCGGGCTGGGCGCTCCGCGGGCGGGGCGGGGCTGGGCGCGGGGCGGCTCACCTTGACGATAAGCGGGTTCTGAAACATGGAGTCCCGCACGACCCCCAGCCTCTCGTTCTCCATGCCCGGCCGGATATCGGCCATGGTCAGGGGCCGTCGCGGGGGCGGGCAGATCTGGCTGACCGTGCGGCGCACCGGCTGCTTCTTCTTCCATGGCATGGGGTCCTGGCGGGAGGTCCTGGCCTCTGGCATCCTTGGGATCGCCGGGGAACCAGCCCGTCGGCTACAGCGCCCGCGCTCCCGCACGTCGAGGCAAACCAAGAGCTCCGAGGGGCCCCTGGCTGGCCTCGGACCGCACCACCGGGAACCGGGGGTGGGTCTCGGAAGCCGGTCCCCCTCTGGAGGGGCCGCGCCCACCCGACGACGCTCGCTCGTGCCAGGAGTCCTAAACCCGTATCTTCGCTCCGCTAGCTCCTCAGAGCGTCTTCTGGGCACAGTGCTGCGGATTGGGAGAGGAAAAATAAACAAGATCACCCCTTGAGGAAGAATGGAGTGGTCCGTCTCCTTGGCGACGGGACGCCAACAGCTCTAGGCTAAGCCTGTTCTTTTCTTTCGTGGAACTATTGGTGGCCACCAATGTGGACCTGTCTGGAGTTTTCTTGCATCGACGTAGGGAATCGCCACTGGGTTGTGCTAAAGGTGACAGGGCAGTAAGAGGGCCATTTATACTTAACGTCCAAGTCAAAGATACCACCCTACCCCTCTGCTCCCTACGCTTAATATACCGGAGATGTGACGCTGAGTTTATCTTAAGGAAATAGAAATCCGCATTCCAAGCCTGATGTTGCTGCTAACCCACTCGGTTGTCTCGGGCTCGCCACCCTCTTGGATTCTCCGGGTATTTTTCTGTGAGATGGGTGGGCAGGAAAGTCTAGAGTTGGATTAGATCAATGATACTCAACTTTGTACAATGGAATGGAGGGAAACTGAAAAACACAGGTTCCCAGGAACCACCTCTAGACTCGTTGAATCAGAATATCTGGAATGGCATCTGTGATTTGCACTTTTTTCAGTCTGCTTACCACCATCACCCACCCACCACCACCACCAATCCCCCCCCCCCATAGAATGCCATGGAGTCATACCTCACAGCATCCTCAGAGTCTTGAACTGAAGCCATCCTCTTTCCTAAGCCTCCCTAGTACTTGGGACTATAGGTGC